>JACCGJ010000460.1:0-104923 GCA_013407085.1 Atriophallophorus winterbourni | reverse complement strand
AATGCCTTGCGATTTATTCTTTGGCAAACTGAATGTATCTAACACTAAGTACCAAAGCGTTCTGGTTTTATGTGTACTCCGTTTATCGGCTTCTGATTCTTGTTTTATAAACAGCAGGTTTCACGCTGTTCGTTGCTGGGTGATTTCTAATGATTTCGTGTAGAGTCACCGTTTCGATTAAGATTTTGTATCGCAGTTTTTGTTGATTGTAAGCGAAACTTTGCGAAATACTTTCCATACGACTGATTCCATGATGCATTGGTTGAGACTGCATCAATTCCTCCTTCTGTAAGAATTTCATAATAACAGCACTATCCTGCATCCTCAGAAATCCTTGGACATTGGCGTGAGTAAGTCTTGTTTTTGTGAAATCCTTCAGCTCCAACTGTGCTCCGACAAACTCTGAAATTCTTCACTCACTCTTTGTAATGTTATGTCGGTGTCGGATTCCGACTTCAATCAAACATCTGTTCGTAAACTATATTTCGTGAAAATTAGGTGCATTTGTTGTGTGATATTTTAGTTCCAGTGACTCAAATGTGACTTGCTGAGTGTGCTGCAGATGAGATTGTTCGATAATTTGTAGTAGAATGTCAATCGATTTTACAGAGCTCAAACGGTTGATTTTATTGGATCACTTTCGCAGGAATACTTCATTTAGAGTGCTTCTTCAGTTGGTTGAGAAATTTTTGTATGAATTCCAACGGTAATGACGTGCTCTCATATGTAAATGGATTTGTCCGTTATTCTGTTATGCCTGAGCATAATGCTGATTCTTGGGTGTTTGTAGTGTGCTTTGACAAGAAAGTAGCAAAAATCTTGAGTTGACGTTTGTCGTGGTAATCGAAACGAAACGATAATGTCTATGTTAACAAATTATAATGATACAAAATATAAGACTGTACAAATTACGATACGTTCCTCAGTTTGTCGGAGGTAACGAAATATTTCTTCCTTTTTTATTTATCCCCGTGGCCAATTGTTATATATGTGTGTGCTGATGGCCCTGCCATGAGTGAGAAAGAAACACGACCGTACTTGAACTCGTCTATTGACCGAATGAACGAATGTCTTACACAATGGCTATACACTAAACGATAATCTCATTGTGCGTACGCAATCGATATCGATGGAGGAATAATCAATACATGAATAATGTTCAATGTGTCGCAAGCGATGCGACGCACGTTCGCTGCTCCCCAGCACTTTAGAATGTTTCTGGTGAGTGTGGTGATGTGCTAGCATTTTATTGTTGTCGGAATTGAATCTAATTTTAATTGTTTCTGGATTCCATCATTTAAGTCCATCTGAAACATAGCTCGGTGTTTTCATCACCCAATGAGATTTGAGTGATCGCGGGGAATTGAATGAAAAAACCTGAGTTCTTTCGGTTTTCCAGTCGTTTGCCGATTTAGCTGGCTTGTTGGAATTTAACGGTCATTGGAAGCACAGATGGAAGCAATTTCTGTACACAGTCGAATAAAGAACGATTCACAACTCGTTAAAGTTCTCACATTAATATTTAGCAAAAATGCGCGGTGATTCAATGCCCCTGTAGTATCGACATTGTGCGGCACGTGTAGTGTGCGTATGTAAATTCATTTTGGTTGACTAGTTCCAAATTGTATAAAAAGGTCTATTCAGGTTGGACGCTGCATTCATTGTTTTGCAGATGGATATTGATACCTAAAATTCGTCTATAGGCTGCCTAATCTCCATGTTGCAGCGTATATAGCAGCATAGGCTATCCAATTATAATAGTATCTGCTCTTTAATACATAGAAGCGATTTGAATAATATAAATTTGCCAAAATTCACGCTGTCTACTTGAACAAATTTGATACCTCCTGGTAGGCTAAAAACGCTCCAAAATTGATCAAATTACGCATATTTGTAGGGAACTTCCGCTGTTCACAGTATTTCACACTCCCGGATACACGCATAGCGAGTTACTACGTCGATGTAACCACTTCCAGCATTTTATCTCAGTTATGTGGGATTAGAAAAATGTCTGAGAACTCAACTGGGTAATTAAAAATATCTAGCTTCCAATGACCATTACTCTGGCTTATACTGGTCAATTTTTAAGCATAAGCAAACCGAACAATCAACTATGATAATACTTTAGTTCATGGACTCGATATTGTGTGATTTCGCTCGTAGCTTTGCTAACTCAATGAGGTAAAACGTCTAACAAAACATTCGCTTCACAAACCCGAAAAAATACACACAAGTAATCCGGCATTCTAGGGATGTGTGTAACGGTTTATGAGGTGTTGCATTTTCGAAGTATTCAAACAGATTTTCTAATGCAGTTCGCTCAAAAGTGCATTGAATCTGATCGAAATCTTTTGCAAGTCAGTGTATCCAGATTAAGATACACCAGTCGATCCTGGTAAAAGCAATAACGAAAAGAGTCCACCATTTTAGCTGCTCTACGATAAATCGTTTCGAACAGCGTGATATGCATTTGTAGCCTCGGAACCCAAGCTTGCATAAGTAATCAAACATTGTGTTTATATACGTATTTAGGAGCAGGCGGAATGTTTTAACTGCCGAAATCCAAACATACATTGAATAGTACAAAACATGCGGTTAGTACGGCTTCTACTAATCCAAACTTCGAGGTCATTTTCTTCTGTTGTTCATTCCAGTTGTCGCGATCCAAGTTTGTATAGAATGGGAAATTTTTAGCTATCTGCAGCATTTTGCACATCTTGAAGTTGAACGGAAGTTTGTTTCTTTTTGATCAGCTACTCAATATATTCAAATCGCTCCGTAAACAGAAACAGTCAACGCATGACTTGATTAGCATTCGAAGTTTAGCATCGTCTCCAAAAAGAACCATCTTGGTTGTGAAGAGTTTCTGAAGGTCATTGATGTAGACCAGAAAGAGAACTGGAGCATGTGCCAAACCCT
The DNA here is from genome assembly GCA_013407085.1 of Atriophallophorus winterbourni. NCBI lineage: Eukaryota > Metazoa > Platyhelminthes > Trematoda > Plagiorchiida > Microphallidae > Atriophallophorus > Atriophallophorus winterbourni. The sequence continues at coordinate 102,004 of JACCGJ010000460.1, read as the reverse complement.
GTTGGACACCGCTGATGGCTTTACCGTCCCCAGACATCACACCATCGATTCGTACTGTTGCCTCGCAACCAAGCAGGTAGCTTCTCAGCCAGGCAAGAAGGCACCCAATAAAACTAAGGATTTGTTAAGATTTGATCTGCGTAGTTGGTGTCACACTATTTCTTAGTTGATACAAATATCGCTTATAGTCCCCGGAACAATATGTGCTGATTATTCTAAGAGTTGTATTGCATCCATGTTTCTGGTTATACATTGTTGTTCTTCTTATTATTATTATTTGAAAATTGTACTCCTTTTTGTTGATCTACTACGCAGCAAAGTTGATAGCTAAAAGTGTTGAAGAATATAAACATTCCACAAATTTATTCTGCATTGAACTAAGCGGCATCATTAAAACTGACACGAAAGCAAAAAACAAGCGTCTAATTTTTATAGAGCATCATCGGAAAAAAGATTACTTTTCTGATGCCACTGAGGTTACCGCCCAACTATTAGCAATTTCGCGGGTTACTCATACGAAACAAATTTGATTTACCTATAGCTCGAGGCTGAATTATTTACCGCTTTTCTTCCAACGATCGTCGCTGCTCTGAGCACGCTACGAATTTTACACATGAATTTGCTTGGTGCATTTCTAGGTTATTACATTTTTAACAACACAATGTTGTAACTTAAGATGGTACATCCGAACTTGGGGTATCGTTATCTGGTCGATGGCTTTATGGAATCTATTTTTATCAATAAGTGACAATCTAACGAAATATTAAACTCATTCTGGATTCATACTACAACTACAATGAACATGAAGTATACTTCTAAAATCCGGTACCCACTATTTTTTGATTGAAATTGACAATCAATGAAACGTCCCAAGTTGCGTGACGCACAAAATCCCCAGGTAAATTAGAACCCAACGAGGATTTGTCAACAAATGCGGTAGTGTTTGAGGCAATCAAAATATAGTAAAAACAAACCTCAATTATTAAGGTCAACTGGGTTAAAATAGGGTCAAGGTCAAAATAATATCGAGTACGTATTACGTGACGCACACGAGTCCAAACGGGAAAATGGCGCAGGAATAATGGAGTCAAAATACTCAAAGTGAAAGAGTAAAACAAATGCAGTGGGAAACAAATGACAGTGTTTGGATTTCAAAATTCACAAGAAATATAACAAAGTAGAGCTTGGAAGATGAAAAGATCCAGCACGTTTCACATTTTGACTAAAATTAAATTTTGAGATGTCTGCCTTTAGGAGAGTTGAAAACTGTTAAATCAGATTGCCTGATTGTCAAAATAGCATATAAAAGGTAGACAACACTTCAATTTCATAATCATTTTCCTTAATGTGAAATTTATATAATAATGGCCGTATTGATCAACGAGAATGTTGGAATCTGTGTATCTTCGATGCATTCCGTAAAGCAAAGTTAATAGAATACCAATATTGGTATTAAAATTAGCACATCTGTAATACTGTTAATTCACCGTCCAAAAATAAATCGGCCTGAGTGTAAAAAACAAGACATTACATTTATCGCCGAATTGCTGACATGTTACGAGGCGAATAATTACACACTGAACATCATTCGAAAATCAGCCTCGGAGAAAAATCAATTTTTCTCTTTCGGCTAATTGGAATTTGATGTTTCGGAGGAAAAATTGTTATTCTTCCGGTTCACCGCTTGGAGAAACTGTAATTGTATGAGGTTATGTATGTTGGCTTGTGATCGCAAATGAATCGCTAAACCATTGGTCAAACCGGTCTTTGGTAGATCTTAGTTTGTAACACGGAAAATAGTTATGTTATTCTAAATTCGAAGACAGGCAGTCTAGTGGTCAGTAGTTTGGATGAGAGAGAGATATTTTCACACTGTCACGCTCAGCACTGATGCAGACGCGACTTAATGAAGTTCATTTTTCACATTCGTGATTCGAGCATTCAATGATTCGCAATTTATTTCACTTTTAGTGATAATTAATACACGCGGCAAGTGGTACGTGAATAGTTGGATAAGGTATGTTCTCGTGTGACATGTAAGCGCACCCAACAAACAGGTGTCTCAGTGGTTGTATTTCGGTAGACATATTTTTTTAGTAGGAATAATATCGCGCCGTATCATTCTTTGGAGAAAGTCACATAGACTCAGAAGTCCTAGTCGTTCCCTGTACGGAGCACCGTGAAGACCAATTACCAACTTTTCACACCGAGATAAAGTTTATCGGAAAGATTTCGAATCTTCATTTCTTTCCTAATCCATACACCAAAGTTTTGTACACTGTGCCCCATGCCAAACGTTAGGTTTCTTGTTAATATATCCAAGAAACATCTTGATTTTCTATATTTGAATTGCATATAGTTCAAAGCAGCACAAGCTAGGAGGTTATCTAAATCCATTTGTATTTTCTCATAATCTACATAAGAACTGATATGCATCAAACATTGCATATTATCCATGATAAAAATATTATTTGTTCTTATGATTTGGGGTATGTACAGCAGTAAATGAACCAGTCCAAGAAGAGAAACCTATTCCAATACATTTGTGGTTTTACTTTTCTTTAAAACACTTTATTCACTCTAACACTTGCGTCTCGATCTCATCGTTTGTCGTACAACGATGTGAATGACAAATTCATGATTGCATTACTTTTAATAGAAGCAAATTTTGATAGACTTTCCCAAAATCATTAGTTTTGTCACAATAAGAATCGTCAATGCAGGTAACTCCATCCAACTCTTTCTCTAATACTCCATTGGTCAGGAGCGATGACAACGAACTTCATGCTTCGTTGACGAAAATTAAAGCTTTCAGGGACTATAATTTCAAAAAGAGAATCTGAAACACAATTATGAGAAATAGTGTTATCGGACGATAATTTTCAACGTCATTTCTACAACCGCATTTGAAGATAGCCTGTTAACAAGATGTATTTGATTTCATTTTCTTGAAAAATGTTCAATATTAACCACATTAGTCATGCACGTTCACAATGCCAACTGCCCCTGAACACATTAACTTGATTAACATGAATGCACGCCGTGTGAGGCAATTCTGTCAGCTGATCATCCATTTGCCCACATGACTTGCAATCAGCTGTTAAGTGGGTGGAATGGTACATCGGAAACGTTTATGAATTCATCTTACTCATTTCATTCACATTTCTTTCCATTATTATGACAAAATTTCGGTCCCGAACATTTTATAGTCAAAGGCACGTGTTTCCATTCTCTAGCAATGAAAAGGTGTAACATATATAGTACCAAGAAAGCCATCTTTCATTTGGAGTGCTTGCTACTCTTGTCAAATTATCTGTTAAAAATTAAATATAGTTAAATTGACCCAAATTTTGATAACAGATCATTACTTGTGTATATCTGTCTGTAAAATCCGTACATGCCTTGAGTGCAATAGGTTAGAGTAGTACTTTGGGCACAAATATAAGCTGAACATCAGTATAGTGAACGTGATTTAGTAGCAATTCCTATAAAATCCTTTAAGTTCTTTAATCGCTGAGCGAACTCTTGAAATCTCAACATGTGAAGTCACGTAGAAAAAGACCAAATCAATAGGATTATTTACTCAGTGAAGCGTAAACTCGGTCAAGGAATGTTGACGCCGTGGCTCATAGGTGCACGATGAAATATAAACAAAATTCCAACCTAATACATCGTTGAGAGCTATATCCAAACCTACATTTACGGCCGCTCGCTTAACAGACTTCTTTATTTCTACTGCCTCTGTGTACAGGCATGACATATAAGGTCTAACGCTATGCTGCGGTACATTTAACATTTCTCGTTCAATAATGTGGCCAATTTCCAACACAGATATATCTAAAGCTTTGAACTGTGACAGATATTGATAAGCCGACTCCGGTAGTGGACATTTCTTTATGTGAATCTTGTGTTGTTGAACTATATTTTAAAGTTCCATAGCCGGTTATCATAGGTAAACACCAGGAGAATCTTTGGATTTGATCAAAGTTACACACTTAGTTGAGCTATCTAAAGGTAAACAAAGTAATACTTGCATGCCACTGTTATATAGGGTTCGTAAAACGAACCACGATGTTCAGCACTGAATCACAAAGTGATTCTTGGTCAAGCACACAAGGCGCTTATGGATGACCAAAGTAAAGTGTTGCTCACATCCCCATCCTCGAGTGCTTGACCAAGAATCACGTTGTGATTCAGTGTCTGAACATCGTGGTTCGTTGTACGAACCCTATATAACAGTGGCATGCAAGTATAACTTTGTTTACCACTTTTCCACTGTTTCAAGGCTCACTGAACCTGATCTTACTGTCTCCACTTGATGACGGCAAACAGCCAGAAACCGTTAGCGGAGTGTAAGGGATGGGGATGTGAGCAACACTTTACTTTGGTTATCTGAAGGTAACTTATTCATAACGTTCCCCACGGCTGACTCGATTTATGGGTAACCTTTTTAGGATGAGCTGAATTGTAGTTGATGACGACATCGGTGTCGATTTCTTTGCGGCAAATTTATGTGTACTATTCAATTCCGTTCTATGCTATGAATATCATCCTTGGTAAACCAAAGTTTCTTTGTCAGAGGCGAAACACTAAAATAATTGATTCAATCGCTTTATTTAAATTTTCATTCGCATGGTTATGAACTGTTATGAACTCGGGTTAAAACACTGCTCTATAATGCTTTTTTAATGTGATACGAAAATGAAAATAAAATGTACACAGTTTTACCTTTATTTTGTGGCGTACAGAGACAAAGTAGGTGGAATGTGTCCTAGTATAGTTCTACGTATACTATCAATTTGAGAATAATATTGTGCGTTTCGCAAACGCTTCGTACAGCTTACTCTTGTCAATAGATCAATAAATGTAACTACTGTAAATGGTGTAAATTACATCGAAAGGATTTCAGTACAATCGGGTCGAGACAGTACTATCGGGATCCGTACGTCTTGAAACAGTGAATATAATAAACAAAGTCTGAACTTGTAAACTAATGTTGGATAAGGCTCCGTCACGTAGAACGCCCACGCTTATTAAGGGTGACAATGTGAACTAAATCAGGCAAGGCAGAACTCATCCTCAATGCGTATCTACTCAGTGCTTGTCCCAGTTTGACCTGCCAAGTCCAAGCCGACATACCCTGGTGGGAAAAATAAGGTCAATCCATTTGTCTACTTCACGTAGTTTAATATTCCTCGGTGTCCCCAGAGATGTTAAGGCAATAACATCTTCGGAATCAAAGCAACATGATTTGCGGCAATGTTTATACATTACCAATGTCATTGGATCTCGTGATTCAATTGTTGTAGACACATTTAGAATACCTATATACTTCAACTCAAAATCAATGGGCACAGTCCTATGAAGACCACTATTCTAACGACTGTCTTGGCTATCGGCATCATTATCAACTAGAAATCATACCGTGCAAAACTTCCATCGGACGTAAGACTAAGTGTGCTCAAGCGTGTTCCCTCACAAACACCCAGAGAACCATCAAAGTCACAGTTTGATTGCAAACGTTTTACTGACAGTCAAAATCTTACTCAAAAAATGAAAAAGGTCCGACATATCACGGGTCAGAATTTGTTTCAATTGGAACACTTTGCCTGAAGAAGGCATACGCTCGCAATCTGTTAAGGTTTTCGCTTCTAAACTCGATGAGTATATGATGAACCATGTGGTAGGTGATTGTTCTTAATGATTTCTGGAAGAATTTATATTTTTACATGATCTCACTCGTCATCCTATGGTTATTGTTAAACTTACTGCTATCTCTGCCATAAAACTTTCGAAGTTCTGCGATCTGAATTCTTTATAACTAATCTGTGATTGGACAGCCTTATCCACCAGTCGTTTGCAAGTTCATATCTTGTTTATCGCATCTCAGCTGTCTCAAGGTACGCGGATTTTGTTTACACCGTCCATAATTGAGGAGGATCCACAGGTTGTCATAGTCGGGGGTGGCAGTGGGGATAAGCTCCCACTATTCATAAAATGCTTCCATATGGTGCGCGTCTCAAATAACCTCTGACAACTAAGTCCAGCTTCTGGCATGTACGAGCGTGGCGGAACTGCTTCTACCAACAGGAGAAGGGGTGAGGGCGAGTGACCGTCGCATGAAAACTAGTTTGCTTCGGGCAGATGGAGCTCGTTAGCCTGTGAAGGCATTTCATCTAAGGGAAGGAAAACCCTTATTCTCCACCTCCGCTGCCCTGCGGGATACTGAATCGCGGGAAAGCCTTCGGGAGAAAACCTTGAGGAAACATCTTGAACAGAGTCTGTGAGACAGTTAGTTGGTGCACACCACCTCTATCTGGCAACTCCCTACTTCCATGCTGGTCGCACTTGGTTGTACAAAGGCTAGAGAAGCTGACTTGAACAAACGCCGAGTGGTTCTGGGACGGCACTTTGTACCGAAATTCCCAAGAATCTTCATTGAAGCCGACTCATCCTCCAGGAGGAGATAGTCACACAAAAGTAAAATAAAGTAATTGACGAGTGCGAACAGCGCGGACACCATCGCTGTGTGTGTGATGGAAAGGCATCATGCGAAAATAAGTGTTTCTTGTTCAAGCCCGTAGGTGTAATCCATGTATGTTAGCACATCAGTGATAAGATTGGTCATGCCAGACTTATATAACAGTGGCATACTAGTTAGAACTTAGTGGTTAGTTCCCATTTTTATAATTCAGTATGTTAATGATTTGGGTTCAAAACTTTTTTTGAAATGTGCGCTTGAATCGGATTGGAACCTAGACCCTCTACTGTCCTGAAACCATTGATCTCAATTAATGGACCTATTAGTTCAACAGTTACCCACATGTATTTATATAAACACAATTTGTGGATTAACACAACTAGAATTATTTTCATAATACTTTCACCCGATCAATAGTGCTAAAGATAACGTATATCACATAGCATTAATAAAAGTTACACTCGCTGAAACCGCAAGAAAATTTATTGTTTATGCTGTGTTTTTTATGTATACCTAATTGCAATTCATGTCAATACTATGTTACAATGTACCTTTAATCGTTCCTTAGTAGTACATCCTCACCAAACTCCAAACAATTACACCCCCAAGTATAAAAATCTAGATGAAATACCGCAAATTATTGATCGCTATTTGAATATCGCTATTCCCAATTATCATTTACAGTTACACACTTCAATGTGTCCTGCCAATTAACAACTTCACCGAGAAAATATACGTTTTTCTATGGTTCTGGTTCGCGGTCATCGGCACCTTGACAACGTTGAATACACTGCAATGGACTTTGAACACCATGCTTCCCGTGCGACGTGTACATTTTATCAAGCAATACTTGAAAGCGCTCCGCCTGATTTCCAGCACCGAGGAAAGGGATTGCGCACGGTTCGTGAACAACACTCTCGGCGCAGATGGAGTGTTCATTTTGCACGTGGTGTCCAAAATCGCGAGCGATCTGATCGCACTTGATGTGACCGCGACGTTGTGGCGAAATTATCGACAAGCGAAAATCACCGGGACCGAGGAAGATGTGAATCGGCTACTGGAAACGGTAAATCGAGGCTCCTCAGTCGTATGACCCAGGCCAAATTTGATCGTCAAGTTCCCAAAGTTCCAATCCCTTGTAAATGCGTCGAATTATACCGACGTGCGTTATTTACTCCAAGTAAATCCCAAAGGAAACCGCGAATCAGGCGGTTTTGCAACTCCTGTCTTTCCATTCCAGATCTTCAAGCAAGATTTTATGGGTATTGAGGTTTTTTGAGCATAATAGTTCTAATAACTTATCGAATATCCACAAAGAAAATTCAGCGGACCAAAGAATTCATTGCTCCTGAATATTTTTCCTCTCTCCGTGTTTCTCTTTTCATTTTTACGATGCTCTAAAGATTTAATCAGTTTTAATTCTAACGGCCAAGTTTAATGCCATTTTTTATGAAGTTAATCGCGCAAAAATATGCATCATGCGCGGAAAAAGGTTAGTTTCTTTTTGAATGTCGCAGACATAAGAAATCTCAAAACGAACGGGGACCATTATTGTATTCGGACCACTTATTATCTGAAAAGTCCAGCAAGACTACGAGCTTTTGAACGCGCCGACATAAGGAATATTTTCCATTTGGTTTAAACAATTCCCTATTGAAAATGTTAAACTTGTTTCTATCCGTTTCTAGGATATTTTCTATCTTCCAATGTGTACTCAATTTTTATTTTTCTTCTAATTTATTCCGTGTAAAATATTGTTTGTAAATAGGAATATAAACAATTTTGCTCAACAAGGAGTGAATGTAATCGATTGAATATTGGTTATTGATTTTTTTAAATAAATACGGCCCTAATTTGAATCGCACGCAATATGCATGCCAACTTTGTGTTGTTTGCGTTGTCCAAGCATGCGGACATCTGAGTTCAGTCTGTCGCTTTGCTGCATGCTCTAATTTAGAAACATATCTGTAAAAATTTCGCAATTTTTAATAACACTTAACACATTCAAATTATTTTCCTCTCTGTGTGATATCTGTAAACCTATTCTGCTCAGACAGGTCAAACTTAGCGAGCACGAGTTATCTTTTCTCAACACATGTAATTGTAATCAATCGCTCTGGAATATCAAACACTGGGTACAAACAAATTATTAAATTTTGTTTTTCTGTTTTTACGTTTAAGACGCTAACATACTTTTATTGTCCACAATAATCTACCTCGCTTGCTGAGCTCTCTCCGCTGCGAGACAACTTTATTCATTCATAGATTTATTCAGAGATGATATGATGGTAAAAAGCTATGCTTTATAAGATCCACAAAAATGTACTTTGGCTCGGATGGTAAAATTTGGTCATAAAATAAAGATAAGAATTCTTATGAAATGCAAAACCATAATAGTCCCTGTGGGCATCTAATGATATTTTAAGAGCGTTAACGATATCAGATAATAGCAAGTGAATAGGAAAACCGTTTCACAATTACAAAAGATAAAGTAGTGTTTTGAGTAATGTCGAATGTTTCTTAGTTGTCAAAAATATTGAAACCCTTGAGAGCAAATTATCTGCATCAATTCTGGTCTTGAAATCACTCCAAATACTTCAACATTTTCACTAACAGGTCTTTGTGTCAACTCATAATTTCACTCTTTCAACCCAAATATATTCATTTGTTGCTGTTACGCTGATCTGTCAATTTATATAGGCATAGTCAGCTCAATAAAGCAGACATTGATCATACCATCTTTTCCATACAAGTCTTCGGTCGCTGTACCTCATTCAAGACAGCTACATCGAATTCCAGTCTTTTCAACCCGTTGTAATGACAGCCAACTGACTTACCTCTCCCATAATAAAAACAAATTTAAATGCACTTGCCGAATGTAATTCATTCCTAGTTTCATAGCTAGACCCATTCCTATTGACAGGTGTTTTGCTGTTGTTTGAAATATACACTGCTTTTCGATCAGTATAGCAGGTCGCGTCGACACTGCACCTCATTTGACAAGGTTTGGTCAGCGTAAAACGGATGTCCAGTGTGACACAAATTGTACTCCAGTCGTCAACATTAGTGCGCTAAGCTCTAACACAGCCAAAGCGGTAGCTGCTAAATTCCATGTTAAATCTATATAAAACATTAGAATTGCTTACATATACTCCGGAACAATAGATTATTACCCAAGCAGCAAGTGCTCCCTCTTCACGACACCATACGTAGCACATGAATAAATAGTCTGTTCAAATTGAACAAGAATTTGTTCACATAGGATTTGACGACTGCGTTCAACCAAGAACTATCTAACGCGAATTTCAACTGAGAATGATGTAGCATTCTCGATGATTAAATAATACAACACGTGTTTTGCTCCCCACTAAATAATTGGATCGATTTCATTACTTTACGAATTTTAATCACCGAAACGAATGAGTTTCAATAATCATTTGCCTATATTTTCTCTACCAGTCTCAGCAATTATTCGCTGCCTGATCCTATAACTGTGAATGCTAAGTCAATATAAGCCCCCATGGCGCACGTTGAAAAACTATCTAACGAAGCCAAAATCAAACAAAGTCACAATTATTCAAATAAGTTGAGTTTCCTGTTATTCTGCACAGAAACGAAAGAACTGATGAAATAGCACTTGCGTAAATCTCTGACAATTTTCCGCCCTCAAAAACCATATATAAAAATCAAAACAAATGACTCAATGCTTGCAGTGACATGTAATCAATGACAATAAAACTTGATACTCCCTTAACAAACAGTAAAGCACCCATACATGAAATGCAACTAAAGTCTCATCGAATATTTCATAAGTTATTGTCTTAAATGCTAAACGAGAGGATAATTAGCATCATCGTCATCCAAAACATCAACCTTATTACAATTATCTCATCATATGAATTATTTTCACATTTTCTTCTTCATCTTCTTCTACATCAACATCATTATCTTAATCACTATCCCACTCCAGACCATCACCTCTGTTATCACACTTATTAGTATCTTACTAATCGCCAGCGTTCATCAACAACACAGTTTCTGTCTTGTCCATAACCGATTTCAACTAAAATCGAACTGATACTGAATATGAAGATAATAATCAATAAACCTCCCTTTACACCAGTCTCATCAACTTTGTCATTGATATCGTGTTCACTAAATCCACCAACTTGAAGGTTAGCAACAGTATACTTGATGCTTTTATTATCGTAATCCTCTCCATATTTATTGTTGTCATGATCATCATCGCATTCATCACCATCTTCAAAGTGATCATCTAATTTATCATCTTTTTGTCTTATCACCATCAGCATCAACATCTTCAACATAGTCATCAAGCATTGCTTTAGCATCATTTTAAGTGCAATCAGCACCAACATAATTACTGATTTGCAATTATTTGAATTCTGAAAACGCACCGAAGACAGATTAAAGAGTGTCAGGATGAAAAGTAAATGTGAATTGTTAACTACAAACATAAACAATAAAGGATATCAATGATGTGGATAAATCTTGTCCACTTTCCATATAATAAAATGCTTCGGAAGAAAGTTTTGCGAATTAATCTCATCAAAATATTGAAAATTTCTCCGACACCTTCTGTTGTTATTGATCACGTAGTGTAAACTTTGAGGCATTAAAAGTTCTCATTATATCTTAATAATTAAATATTGGACAGAATTTGAGAAACAACAGTTTATTAATCAAATTATATTATAAAAAGCAAATCAATGGACTGTAACCCGTTGTGGTTTGAATAATTACCCGAGGTGTTACTTAGTATTTTACGAATTAAACTGCTCACAATTTGATACTCAATGATAGGTTTCTGATATACAAAAGAAAATTTGCCCCACGATTATAACACGTAGTTTTATCTGCTGAACAAATGACACTACTACAGGCAGTGTGAACATTTTTCACACGCTTTAAATCGATAATTTTTCAATTGAACCTATTCCATCATTTTTTTGTTTCCGCACTGGTTCAATGTTATTTGTGAGGTTAACAATTTCCAGATGGTCAGAACGACCTGATCCACGATGTTGTTTTTTTATTTTTGGTTGCAATTTATTTTGGGCAATAATTAGCGTTTGAATTAAGCGGAATAAAAGCAATCAATCGATATTTCTGATGTAATTCAAATAAATCGGTGTTCACACTTGCTATAGCTCCACGTTTTAGAACAAAAGTTGAATAAATTGGTAGATATGTTGTTGTTGAAATCTAAGTGGTTGAACGTGGTGTCCGTTCCAATACGAAGCGAGTCTACGCTGCGCAAGAAAAATATAGAGTTAAAGCTTGTTGGATCCCTGTTGCCAAGTGGTGTGACATATGTAAAATTCTAAGGTAAAGATGTATCGTTTTCTTTGTTGCATGGTTTGAGGGCCAACAAGCATAGAGATTTCTTTCAAACACCCTTTGATTCAAATATTAAATGACTTATACAGGTAGATTGTTACACGTATAACGGCCGAAATATCGCCTGTACCCGTGAGTGGGTTATAGTCATTGTCAACACGTAAGCCCCGTAGGTTAAAACAGTATCTCACAAAAATTAGTGATAGTCAAAATTAAATACCATCGTAAATGATGACGTGGAAAACTCAACATGATTATGATGGCGGTTCGCTCATTAAATGTTTTTCGGCTGAATCTGGCGACTTGTCTTGCAGCTCAATGCTATATAATTGAAAAAGTCACATTTTTATACCAAAGCAACCACGCTTGAACCGCATATTTATCGCGAATCTCACATACTTTTTATTGTATGGAATATCGTCAACTTTGACAATCTAGGTGAGGTTTTCTGATATACAATTTGTCAGAAACTGGATAACCACATAGTGTTGCTTATCTACACACCTGATTCTATTTGTTCAGTTGTCCAATCGAAATTGTGCGCACCAAGCGAATACTAAAACTCTATATATTCTCCAAAGTTCATAGCAAGCATGACGTTTATCCAGAACCTTGTGTATCACATATGACACAGTTTCGCGTTGCTCACTGTTTTTTGACTTCACATTTATCCAAACACCGATGTCCTTTTATATTGTTGTGCGCTCCGTAGTTGAAGTCCATGTTCGTAAGATAATTGAAAACGTCTGCCGATCTGCAATATTTTTCAATTTCTTGTGTTGAATGGAAGATTGTTTCTTTCTGACCAGCTACTCAATGTATCCAATTCACACAGCAATCACAAACAGTCCCCTCTTGCCTTCAATCGCATTTGAATCTTTGCATCATCTGCACAATGATCCGTTTGGGCTGTTACATATTTTTTTAGAAATTCATTGAACTTGGCAATAGAATGGAAAATTTGTGTGACCTATCTGGGATCCTCATGCATGGAAACGAAAGATAGCAATTTGTTAGTATCGTTTCGTTTCTGAGACCGAAGATTCGTCATAACGTGGGTATCAATCCGAACAGAGATAGGGTTTAAATTGCATGGGCCCGACCAGCATTAGGCCACACAGGAAGTGCCTAGGTCATGGTGGGTGCTAAGTTTGTCAAGATTGACACGTGAGATTGAAATCAATTGATGCCCCTGTAGCAGACTAGTGTCTCTACACATTCATTATTGTACACTTCACCTTACTCTATCTTTTGCCAACATATGATTCAAAAGTCTATCAGCATCACATGTACGTTTATCGATCTCCGCCGCCCGGCCAGTGACATCGACCACTTTCAAAATATTCAAATGACGCGAGGCAACTAACAACGGGATATCGAAGACAATAATATCAACATACAGCGAACAACAATACTACCCTTTTCTCCATTTACATTTCTCTTTTTCCTTCAAACACGATTGTACGGAGCAACGCCGTCACTCCAGAAAAAATAGGATTCGGAATACGAGTGTTGATTCGTGAGCCGAGACGAGGGGATCAAAAGACGAAGCCGTCGCTTGAACGCAATCGTCAGAAAACACCACTTAGGCCTAAACAACTCCCCTGTACTTAGAAGAAGAAAAATTTGACTTTATTCGTACACACGAATTTTCAGCTGTTACAATAATTTCACCACAAATTTGCATAATACATTAATTGAGGTTAAATGGGTAAATTAACATGGACACAGACGTCGCATTCACTCACTGTAGGAATCATTATAAAGAAACACTCTGTGATAAATCTTATCCAATAAGGATACATCATTTCGCATCCAAGGAGCCCAAACCATACATCGTTGAATCAATACAGACATTCGTTATAGTTGGTAGCATCAATTACCGGAACCTTCGAAATATTCTTTAAAATGTATGACAATCTGCTCATCTAACTGCACATTTTGACGGTGATTTTTATTCATCAGCTTTCCTCTAGTACATACTCTGGTGTCTTCCACACGGAGCTATATTCCATGCTTTTAGTTTCCATAGAGCTTTGTGAAATGATTATTGAAGTATGGATTAATGGAAATCCGAAGAGCATAATTCACTGTCAGAATCCCGCTATTGACTTAAAACGCTTACATTCGCAGGTAAATTAAGTCATATATGTTCGATGAGTACTGTTTTAGTAGGCATTGATTGATGCTTTCAACAAGGTAAGCGACTTTTTGTTTCGAATGAATGAACTAAAGAGTAGCTGCTCAAATGTATTGTAGAAAATGGCTAACTTTAATCTTTATATTATTGAATTGTTTCTCTTGTACGTATTCGACTGGGGTAATGTATTTTATCAATCATGGGGCTATGTTGCGCACGTAGGTTAGATCTTCTAATATAAAAAGTATCTTTTCCTGTACAAATCGCCTTTTTGAACTCGGACAAACTTCAAAGCTAAAAACCTATTTAGGGTCCCACATTTCCAATCAAGTTACGAATAATTTCATCAAAAACTGTAAACAAAAATCCTCTACTCATCTCACGCAGTCATTAATTAGCGGAGTAAAATCGTGATCTGTTCGAACGTGATCAACGCATCAGAATCAATAATTTTCGCGACTGAGATCAAATGGAACTCGTCTGTTTCAGGACAGACATGAAATAGTTTGACTCTCATGAACAAATGGGAGAAATGTTAGAGCTCTTGTATTTAAAAATACATTTGAACCAGATAATGGACTTGAATTGGTCAAGTTCATATAGACATCACTAATTCAACTTTTACGTACTAATCAATCGATCTTAACATTCAAATACAGTTGAATTTCGATCGGTTCAATCTTTATAATCCGAATTGCATTATTTTATTGATTGCCTATATGAGCAACGATCGATAATTTAAATCAAAATACTCACGTGACTGGTTTATTGAACATGCTGCGCAATATACCAGATGCTTTGCAAATGTTCTACTTGATATTGTTTGCTGTATAATTAAACGTGGCATACATTTATCGAAACTGGACATCTATACTTGAAGAAACACAAACATTGGGACCAAATTAAATTTGGTGCAGAATATATTCAAGTAAATGACGAATAAAATTAATTGAAAAAACATTTAGAAATAAAGGGTTCGATTAACCTAACGAAAATTCAATTTTTTAATTGGTGACGCACAATTTGTTTGGATTCCGGGAGAGTTGAATTTAGCTTGGCTGATTCGATGTTTAAATTTAACTCATTGTGAGTTGAAAGATCAGTAATAAATTGCTTTCGTTTATTTCAAATGCTTTTATGACTGAAGCATTTCGAAAGAAGGATACAATTGATAAACTTACTAATCACATTGGGTACAGTTGCAGGAAAAAAGTCAATGATGGTTAACGTTTATTTGTCGCTTTCCATCAATCAGCATTCCGGGCGGAATTTGGAGCTAAATGTTTCGTGTAATCGTTACAGTTATTTCATAGATATCGAACAAATCATTTTCACCTCAAATAAACGATTTTACATAGAAGCATTACGGCGTGAGCTTTGATCGTGGCTTTATCTAACAGCGATGCGGACGGATCTAAAAATCAAGAATTTGCTGTCGTACACGAGTTTGACATAAAACAAGGTGCAACATGGGAGTGATAAAACTTTTTACAAACATTCGGAAACTAATAGTCTAACTTGCTGGTCGAGTTTCGTTAGCATTTTTACCTAGCTGTTATTATTAAAACTCAAGCCATCACAAATACATTATCTATATCATGTGCGCTGCATGTTTTAAATTGGCCAAACATTTCAATTATTCCGCACAATAGTTTTTAAGGTATACTGTTGAAAACGTTATATGTGTTTATTCATGTAACCATCTGCAGGGATTTGACAATATGAATGCATTCTGATTTGATTGCGCTTAGAATGAAATATTTCCAGTCATTTTCAGTAGGCCTTCCTGATCAAGATACTTGATGAATACCCACACCTGGTATTAGGTACTAGGGATATCTGGGATAACGAGAGATCAGCTTCCAAGTGAAGTATAAACGGGTTCGAGTAAACATCTCACCCTGAGTATTCCGTGGATGATAAAGCAAGTTTGGGTACCAGAATCCATCCCTTAGAGTGATTTCTAGAATACTGGGAGTATTAAACTTTTCAACGTGGAAACATCACAAGTTTGGTCCTTTGAATATTTATTTAGTGATGATGATTATTCGCATACATATCTTAATCGGTAAAGATGACAATGACATCGTGTTGACGTAAGTCAGATGATAATTAGCTGCAAGAGACTTTGAGATGTCGATAATGACCGTGGAGTCTCCAAAACATCTTGAAAACAGAGTTATATCGCAGTTGACCATCAATTAATATAAATCTCATCCCCAGAATGATTAATTCCAAGTCCCACACATTGATGCAGACTTCGCACATTATCTTCCTGCAAAATGTATCGTCGTAAAATCCAAGTAGATTAGGTCGAATATGTTGATCACCACCAAGTGAACAGATTTATAAAATAATAATTTCGGCATTTTATTTATAGACATGTAGTGTTAATAGTACACTGACATGTGAATAAAATGCATGTAAATAAGCTTTTTTGCTCATGGTCTTGGGTTAAAATTCTGTCTAGATGAGTGTGGGCTCATGTGATTGAACAGGTTGGTCGTACCAACCTTATCCATGATTTAACTTTCCGTTTATCATTTCTAATATTATATTTTGTCTACTTCTAATTTATCAGTAGGCATTGTTGAGTAATAGATCTGAAAAATAGGTATGGTGCTGAATAACAGCTCCCATTTTTAAAAAAAAGCAGGTTTCGTCTTCCTTTATATATTCCAAATTAATGAAACCTATGATCCAGAACCTTACCGATATTAATTTTGTACAAAAATGTTACTATTGTATTATATCTAACCACATACGTTGCAAGAACTATTGAACTGTCTTTCTATGTTTTATCAGCTGACTAATGTCTCTTTTTCAATCGATTAACCTACAGATCGAATCCTGCTGCATGCATTCTGCCTTGGTTTATGTACAGATCATATGTTTCCTCACCGAAATTAGATGAAAAATGCGCATCGAGAAATATCAGTAGACTGATACTGAGAATTATCACCTTGGACGCATGTCCCCAAAGATATCGGATATAAAACCCTCTGTCTGGCCCTCGTTGATAATGCACAGAATGACGATTGACTTAAATTCAAAATTGGACTTTGATGGTTTTATTCGGAATAAAATTATTATCAGATTATCATTTAATATCCATTCGTAACCAATAAACTTTTATTATGTTCGCATTTTCTGATGACTACATCAGTTGAGCGAACATGCAACTGATATGTTAAATTCCACCAATTTTTAAGCTGTCAGAAATGATACCGTTCATAGTTTTGCTCATTTTGTTAAACCCACAAAATACAAATTTATTTTGAAAAATATTAACGTAATGTGGAAATCTGCCGCAAAAAATAAGAAAGATTGATTATTGTCTGGAAAGATTTCAGCCGTGAGCACGTCGTATTAATTATCTTTCTCCTAAAAAATTCTATTGTCCTCTACCATCCAACCAATTATTTCCGACGGGCGACGCAAAGTCGCCTCAACTGCACAGAAAGCACATCCCCAAATTTAGCAAAAGTACTTGAATTCTAGAGGCAATTGATTCACGTTGCAAATGGTGTCCTTTTCGGTAACCATAGTAACTAACCTGGAAATCAGACATAATTCCCAGTTGATTTATTCCGGAGCTTGACCGAAAAGATGACCGGAATAGCAAACAATGTTAGAAATGCCTGGTGTAATCAATGAAACGTCTATTTTATGGCTGAAATAGAGAATAAAATGGCAATGAAACATTGAGGATGTAGAGACTTAGCACGCGGTATGCTTTTAAAATACCTGTAAGTTAAAGTTGGAATAAATATGTATCGTTTTATAGTTATGATTACAGCACAAGTTCTATTTCGCCACCTTTTGAATTTTGTCACGAATTAACATGTAAGTCAGTGATATTCATGAGACCAGAAAGTTATTCGTGAGTACTGTTCAGCCCTCTCATTTTTCTTATTCGATGTGTGTTAACTGTCTGGTCTGAGCACCTGATGCAGTTGTCTGATACAGTTATTCAAAATGTGCTAACTGCCTGAAAAACCAAAAAAACGCTATTCAAACAAAGTATAGTTGCTTCCAATCTCCATCCCTTACACACCATACAGGTTTCGGCTGTTCTGCCATCGCGGTGGATACAGTACGCTCAGGTTCAGTGAGCCTTGAACAACAGTGGAAAAGCGGCAAACAAAGTTAAACTTGTATGCCTACTTTATATAGGGTTCTTACAAAGAACCACGCTGTTCAAACACTGAATCACAACAGTGATTCTTAAACCGTTCAGCAAATGCTATATTTGTGTGAAAGGGAAACACTCGGAGACAGCTAAGTTTTGCCACGCTAATTGCGCACAACTCCCTACATGATTTTAGCATTAGCCAGTTAGTAGCGTCCAAGTTACCTAGGTTTGTAAAAATCGTTTAGAGTAGTAATTGTTGGCTAACATTTCCTTTCCAACACAGAAACTGCATCGATCATGGTGTTCATGCCATGAGATTGGATCGTACCGAAAATCTTGGTGTGATAAAGTTTATGTCTTGAGAAGAAAATGTTACCAACAAACTGCTCTAAGCGGTTCAATACAAACCCGCTTTTAGAGGAACACTATTTCCTGATCGATTACAAAATTTTTTCAAACACGTCAACTTGGTGAATTTGGAAATGTATTCAACCTACTGAAAGGGCTTATTTTAGTGCCCTAGTTTTATTATTGAAAATCGAAGTGATTGCATTCTAAATTGATGAAAATACTATTGTTGATGAGATATTGAAACTCCTTCATTCATAGAAAGAACGGCATAACACCGATCAATACTGAATCAAAGTTTAAAAAGTTGACACGAGCCGGTGAAATTCGGAATTCTTATGCTAGAGCCATAAGCGACTGGGTATTAACCTCGCTGTGTTCGAAGTGACAGTTTCTAAGTCCACTCATTGTAGCACAGTAGCGCTATAAATATTTGAAATAATTTAGGCTTTTGTTGTGTGCTGAATTTCAATTCAAAACTCGCATGAGTTCGGCTTCTTTAGCCATGTGTAGACACTGCATAATAGCCTACATGGAATGATTTCGCTTGCAGTTCCTATTAACACGCAATCTTTCAAATATATCGAAATAAAATTCGATTTTTTGCAAACAAGTTATAGGTAATCCAAAAACTTGAATACAAAATTGACGCGCTGAATCTTTATACCGTCGAAATTTCAATAGGGATAAACATTTCTGAAATAGCACCAGAATGTGCGCATTGGAAAATTTGAAATTATGTAAACAAAACTTACCTACATGCGATATAAACGAATATAGTTTACATTAAAATCTGTTCTCGCAGTGAGTGTTAAATTTGATCTAGTACATTCGGTTTTAACTAGGCGATTAAAGGTTTAATGCGGCGACTGTGAACCTTATCGAAGTTTAAGTCTCCATAGGTAACGAGTGTGCCATTCCCATCAGAGGCATAGTTGTGAAACACGTTAAAATTGGAGATATTTTCAAATACCATCGGTATAGCAAAGCTGTAACGTTGCGTTGGAGAAATTAGAACGAATACTTTCGATTAAATCAAAGAAAGATAGCAGCTCACTTTCGTTGTTATAAAAAGGAATAAGCGAAATTTGTTCCAGTGAGCCTTGAAACTTTCGTAAAGAGACTAATAATCATGAATATTGCAAACCACTGTGAATGTAGTTTTACGAACAACCGATTCTGCCAAACCGAGCAATAGTTTGCTGTGGCTTAATTTCATTTGGTTCACAATAAATCACATTTGTCCACCGTCAGTACAGACGATGAATGTAGATATATAAATGAAGGTATACACTGCTTGTTTAACTCCACCATGGTTGACCCCAAGCGCGGCTGCAAAAGAAGGAGACTTGGGGGTGGGGCTAGCGGTCCGACCTTGTGAAAAATCTTCTAGCTACAGAAACGCCAACAAGAATACTAACAGAAAACACTAACCCGAGAGAAGATGAACCCCCAGCTAGAAGGTGTATGGCGGCGAAAAGTGAAATCCTGAGTCACCTGGAAGCCGTCAGGCCGATGACCATGGTCTCCACCAGGACCACTACTACCATCGACACATGGAACTTCTTTACCATGTATGAGACTGGAAGGACAATGCAAGTAGCCTCAGAGATGAGGAACTATAGCTCATAACGTTTTAGGGATCAGCTATTCAAGATGGATTGGTGCGACTGATTTCGTGCTCATTTTTGTTAAACTCGGGCCACGAGCATGAAGATGCCGCACTCATCCAGGTAGTGGCCCTGGAGCTTTCCAAGTCGGCTAAGAACGCGCCTGTTAAGTGGGAGGCAAACATCGTGCGGATCATAAGAGAATACTTCTATACAAAAAGAATAGAATCAACATGGACATAATCCAATGCTACGCCTTGACTAACTTTATGGAGAGGAGGAGAAGGAGGATTTTTACACAGACTGTCAACCATCATACAGGAAAGACCAAAGAGGGACATCGTCATAGTAATGGGTTACTTTAACGTCAAAATCGACAGTGAAAACCAAGGGTATGATGAAATCTTGAGGCAGTAACGTCTGGGCGATATAAATAAAAACGATAAGAGATTCGCCGACCTACGCGACGCAATCAATCTGGTCATCGGAGAAAGTGTTTTTCGCCACCAAAGGATACACAAGGCGGCCTGGGTGTCACCAGATCTGCTGACAAAAAACCAGATCGGCCACGTGTGCATCGGGAAGAAGTTACGATGCACTCTTCAAGATGTATGCGTTAGAGGAGGAGCTCAAGTTGCTTCCGACCATCATTTAGTAGTCGCTAAGTTGGAGAAAAACTGGATGGAGGAGTCCAGCCAACGACAGCGCTACAACAACAGTATGCTAAAAGACAATAAAAACGAAGAACAGTTTAAGGTCAACCTCGTCAACAAGTTCCAGGTCCTGGAAAGGCTCCTTCAATAATAGACGATAGAACAGTTGTAGAAGAACGTGGGAGAAGCGATGACCTCAACGTATCAATAAGTGCTCGGAACTGAAACATACACACAAGGAATGAATCTTAGCAGGGACGCTACAGAAGATAGAAGGAAGACGAGCAATGAAAGCAATGGTGGACAACAGCAGAACGAGAGCAGCAAAAACAAAAGCACAGGATGAATATACAGAAGCAAATAGAATTGTCAAGCACAGCGTCAGAGCATACAAGCAGAAATACGTGGAGACACTGGTCGTAGAAGGAGAAGTGGCGCATCAGAACAACACCAAGGATCTGAATTCCACAATCAAGAAAGCTTGTCAAGCCAGAAGGGACAGTGAAGAATAGAGATGGAGAAGCGATAGCAGACGCAGAGAAAAAGAAAAAGAGCTGGATCGAGCATTTTCATGAGTTACTTAACAGACCAGCTCCTTCAACCCACCGAAAATATTGCCAGCTGAAAACGATCTGACAATCAGGTGGTGTACACCAACAAAAGAAGAGATCAGCAGCGCAATTAAGCAATTAAAGAACGGCAAGGACACCGGACCTAGCAAAATCCTGGCAAAAGCGCTGAAGGTGGACGTCGAGACCAATGTGGAGCTTTTAAATCCACTGTTCTGCCAGATCTCGGAAGAAGAAGATGTACCAGCTGAGTGGAAAGAAGGCTACCTCATCAAACTCCTCAAGGAGGATGATCACAGTTTCTGCTATAACTACCGAGGGATAACGCAGCTGTTCATCCCAGGCAAGGTGTTCAACCGTATCTTGTTGAACAGTATTAAAGACGCTGTTCGCTAACATCTTCGTGACCAACAACCCGGATTTCGAAAAGAGAGATCATGCACTAACCAGATTGCAACCATGCGCATCATTTTAAAGCAGTCTATTCGAGTGGAACTCGTCTCTCTACGTCAACTTCATCGACTATGAGATGGCGTTCGACAGCTTTGACTGACTGACCCTCTGGAAACTACTGTGACACTACTGAGTACTAGGAAAGATGACACACATCATCAGGATGTTATATGAAAGATGACCTGCAGAATAGTGCAGAGCAGACAACTAACTAACAAGTTCAAAGTGAGAACCGGAGTTAGGCAAGGCTGCTTACTCTACCATTTTCTCTTTCTGTTGGCCATAGACTGGATTACTGAGATATCGACAGACCAAAAGTGAAACGGCATCCAACAAACGCTTTGGAAATAGTTGAAAGACCTCGACTTCGCCGACGATCTATCTCTTCTCCCACACACACTATAACAGATGCAAGAAAAGACTAATATCGTGGCGGTTAACTCAGCTAGACTGGACCTCAATATCAACAGAGGGAAGTTCAAGGTGCTCATGAATGATGCATCTAACACGACACTAATTAAAGGCCAAGGCGAGGCGCTGGAAGAGGTGGACAGTTTTACTTATCACGGGAGCGTCCTGTACATTCTAGGAGGATCAGATCCAAACATCAAAACCCCTCATCGGTAAAGCACGAGCAGCCTTCCATCAGCTTCATAACATCTTGGTATCCAGCGAGATCAGCATTACCACCAAGATCAGGCTCTTGAACCCCTTAGTAAAGCCAATACTACTTTACTGAGCAGACACCTGGAGAACCACAGTCACCATCATGAAGAAAATCCAGGTCTTCATCAACAACTGCCTTAGGAAGATCCTAAAGATCCGCTGGTTCGACATGATCATCTATGAAAAAATTGTGGCCAGACAATCCCTCACCTGGAATCCCAAGGGAAGAGCAAGAGAGGGCGACTTAGAAATACCTGGCGCCGAGACCTGGATGCAGACGCCAAGCAGATAAGCAAAAAGTGGGGACATCTGGATAGACTCGCCAAGAATCGGGATGGCCGAAGAAAGCTTGTTGGCTGCTCATGTCCAAGACGGGACCAAAGGCGGAAGTAAGTAAGTACTGCTTGCCAACTGAATGTTTTATTCAATGACAGCGAAACCTGAAAGGTTAATTCAAAACATAAACAGTAAACTGAATGCTTTACCACGTAAGGAACATCCTTCGCATCTTGAATACATCATGATAAACAAATTAACATATCATATGTACAAAATGAAAAAGGGTTATGCCAAAAGATCAATTTGAGTAGAGTCCATAGGCTGACCGGCCATCAAATACAATTGAATAAAAATTAGCTTTAGCCTCAATAAAATTCGTGAGCAAATCTTTGTACCTTATCAGGTTCTATTACTGTTGTTCTCAAATCTATACACGATTTAGCCTTGAAAACCATTTATTTAAAGCTAATGTGCCGATTTTTGAAAGATAATTTTGCGTTTAATGAATTTACCTTGAATCATGGTTCAAATTCGATATGAACGATTGCAGATTTTCCACTGCATCGATTTTTCAGTTTGACATTAATTTCACTTTCCGATGAATCAATTCCTAACATTTATTGGTCTGTCAAATAAATCGGCCCATTAATAGTATCGATCATGGATTATGCCATGCCTGGAATTCTACGTGGTGGTATCGTCACCACTGAAAAATATATTTTCACCAAATCAGAAGTGTTTTTCACGGGTGTCTTAAACGACTTCATAGGTGGCCGTCAATCTGACTTTTCAAATACCGTGAATGAAAAACTAAATCCTGAGTATGCCAAATTTTACTTAAACCTGGTAATGTTATACTAGTGTGCAACACGTTTTTTATTCCCATGGCATATTCTAAACTTATGATAAATGTTATTTAAAAAAAGATTCGCGTTGAATTTAACATGTTCCAGTAATACACAGAAGCTTAACTAAAGTGCTGCATTTGAAAAAAAATTAATGTAACATTATAGGCTATTTTATAGAAGAATACCTATCGCAAAAATTTCAGTTTGTAGTTCACATCACCTGCTATGCACAGCACAATTGGTTATAAGAAGAAAAAGGCTTTATTCATGTACATGAATTTGTAGCAATAACATTAATTCAACCACACAAAAATTGTTTTCCTAAAACGTGACGTAAACACAGTGAAAGAGTGAGGATTCATGGACGAAATGCACACTTTCGTTTGCCTCTTTGGATCAACAATAACTTTCTACTCATCAACCAATTAGCGGGCCAGAAAGAATTCTTGAATTTTTCAGTTCTGGAATGATGGCTTCGCGTATATGAGAACGACTTGCAGTGGGTGTGCATTATCTAAATGTTTCACGTTTCCGGGTCGACACAGTAAGATTATTCTCAGTATCAGCAGTATGAGATTTGAGAAGAAGGGTGAAAAGCGTTATAAGTTGAATCCGACTTTCGTGCAATAAACCGCAATGTTCAAATTATTAGTCACTCAGTGACCGCTCGAGTTGCTCATAAACAATCAATGTATTGCAATGTTTACATCCTCAAACTTACTGACTCGAGGTCGTTCAGCTCGTCTTGTTTAGTATAAATAGTTTTAAATCCATCCAGCCAACGGCTGGTGTTAAGCCTCACAATAACATCAGTTTGAAAAATATTATGCAACCTTTAAGTCAGAAATTCTCATAATTTCAGCACTAGAATAATGTTCATATGCTTTTCTTTTTGGTCTCCTTCGGTCGACGTTAACTATGGATGTACATCGCAAATGCATGAAATTTCATGTTCCACAACATTTCGAATGACTTAACAACCGATTCGGGAGGAAACGTCTCTTCTGGAGCGCTGACAGCGATAGTCAAAACTCCGTTGATGGGCGTCAGTTGCACGTTGGCTGCGTGATCTGCGTTCAGCAGGCAAGAGCTGTATCTGATCCTCCCCAGCTTGCAGACGACGTTTTACACAATGCCCTCAATGTGAGCGGTCAAGAGCAAGTTCTTCACAACTCGCGGGGTTAATGCCAAGAGCTTTCATATCTGTTTTGCAAACGTCTTTGTACCGCAAGTGCGATCTGCCCAATGGTCGACTTCCTGATTGCAACTCACCATAAAGTAGATCTTTCGGAATACGACCATTCCCATTCTGTAGACATGAACAAGACAACGCAAGCGGAGCTGTCTCAATAGGGTGAACATGCTATGTATACCAGCGTTTAAACCACTTCATTATTAGTCACTTTGGCTATCGAAGATATGTTCAAGATACGATGGATACTTCGTTGATAGAATCATTCAGCTTCCTTTCGTGTCTTGCATGGGTGGTCTAGGTTTCACAATAAAGCATTTAGTACACAAGCGCTGTATACCATCATCTTCGTCTTTATATTCAACTTGCGATTACCGAAAACACGAGAGTTTAATCGGGACAAAACGATAGCTGCTCTGCTAATCCGCGTATCAATCTCCGTGTCTAGTGAGAGGTTATCCGCAATGGTTGAACCAAGATATGTGAAATGATGTACTGGTTCAAGTTGACAGTTTCCAACAGTGATGATTGGAGGTGACACAATCCCTTGCGCATGCTGATTATTAGCCCAAAGTCTTTGCATGCCGAGGACAAACTGTCAATTAGCGGCTGGAGGTGTTCTTTTGAGTCAGCTATAATGGCTGCATCGTAGGCAAACAGCAGGTCACGGGTTAGCAAAAATTACCCTCAAATTAATAACTGTGATATTAATATACTAGGTTCTAAATGTTTCACAGCACTGCAGTGAAATCAGAAAATTTCGCGCAAAACGGGAAAAGAAGCTCATTGTTTACAATTTGAGGAGAATCCGTCACATCATGATCGCCTCTTGGATGGAGAAATAGCAAATGCTGCAGTGAATTCTAAAGCTGGTACATAATGTGTGTTTGTTATGCTGGTCGGGTCATTTTTACTGAACGCAAAATGGTCCTATTTCCAAAGTGAGTTGAGATCAGCAAGTCGAACATGGGGGGATCGCACTTCGGGTACAAAGACGTTTGAGAATAGGATATAAAAGCTCTTGATATTGAACCAATGAGTCGGGGAGAACTAGCTCTTGACTGCACAATTTTTGAGGAATTGTTTAGAGCGTCATATTTTAAGTGGTGAAAGAACAACTACTGCAATCAGCTGCTAATCGTCGTCAGCGTGCAAAAGTCGTCGATCGGTCGAGTACTTATTATCGGTTTGAGCACTGTGTGAGATATTACTCCTTCCCAATTGAGCTGTTAAACCATTTGAAACGCGGGCGAGCATACAATGGCCACGCGCTTGTGATGGATATCCATGTTGGATATAGACCGAATAAAGAAAGAAACAACGTCCATCCGCCATTAGAATTAAAGCGGAGTAGATAAATTACCGTTGTTGTTGCTGGCATTCTTCGGTCGATGTTGACCATCGACGTAGATCTGAAAAACATGATGATTTCAAGCATCAGAGCTTTTCGAATGACTAAACAGTCCGATTCGAGAGGACAAATCTCTCTCACAGCAGTCACAGCGATAGGGGGTACTCGCACAACCAGTGGTACTTGTAGCATGATCTACTATTTACAGCTCAAAGTTGTATATGCTCTGCAGAATACTACTTATACACAGTGCCTCCAAAGTGTGTGGTCAAGAGCAAGCTCTTCCCAAATGCCAGAGTAAATGTCAAGAGATTCCATATCTCAGATTTTGAGCGGGGCCTTTGAATCAGCCGTGCTCAAATAACTTTTTCTACGCATTTTTATTTTTTTATGTCAACATGGAACCCTTTTGTTTTTTTAAACTTTTTAACATATTTCTATGTAATCGAAGGACGTTAGATGCACACTTTAAATGCTGTGCAATTTTAAAAAAAATGACGGATTTGCTGCGCCGGTCAGAAAAATGGAAAAGAAAACTTGTGCATGTGGATTTTTACAATTCGTCAACTTCCATCACAACGCTTAATACCGGTGTAGACGAAATCGAAGCTTTTTTGGAATTGAATGTGACTGACAATCTCAAATTTTCCAATTAAACTTTAACTCTTCCGTCATATTCATTATTCGCATTAAAAACTTGTGTGGTTAAATTAATTTGATTCGCTGAAAATTTGTATTAACGAATAAAGCCTTCTTCTTCTATCTCATTTGCTAACGTCTTTGTACCTTTTAAATATACATGGCTGTAAATCTGGAAATATAGCTTTATTCAAATTCTCGAAAGGTATCCAGCCTGCCAGCAATGAAACCTCGATGATGGTAAATCGGCTTAGAATACTCAAAGGTCCACAAATTTCCGATATAATCGTAACATAACTTCTCCAATAAGATTCATGGTACGCGCTACCAACCTAGATAACTTGCCACAGATTGTTTCAAACTATATTGGTGACCAAAAATTCAATTTTGAAACTATTCTGTTAACCCTTTACTGCCACAGTACCGAATTCGGAACGCTAATTAAAAGTTGTATAAATAAACAGTGATCGGTTCAAATCGTTTCCTTTGTGTTTTTACTTGTTCAATACAAGTCTAGCACCAGTTTGATACGGAGATACAGCAGTCATGCGGCATATAACGCCAGTGTGCATCGAGAGTTTGCGAGAGATGGACGTGTAGCGTATTCAGCCTAGAAATTAAATTGGGCAATCAAGGGATAATTATGCTCAACGCTTATCATAAATTTTTTCCACCCAAACGTCGACAATGATGACCTCCAACTGATCCCGCGCCCAGATTAAATCTCACCCAATCACCCGAACACAATCGTTTCCCAATCCCAGCCATCGCCCAATCACCCAACGTGCGAAAGACGGACAGGCATGCAAGGCGATGCCCCTAGGAGGCTGGGTAAACACGTATGGTTGAACGCAGTGAGTTTGAGTATTGGCAGTTGTACAAATCACACACCACGCACACAAATAGCTAAACGCTTGATCGGTCTGAAATTCCCGCTGCCGAATCCATTTTGACTTTATCGACCGATATTGAAATTTATCACACAGCAATGAGATGTTGCAATTAAGCACTGGAGGATTCTGTTGAATGATTAGGAATTTATTAGTCAAAACGTCGAAGTTGTACGAGTAAACCACAGCAAACTGACCCTATTTTGGACCATCACCGTCGGATGCAGGGGCGTAGATGACAAGGGGTGAGTTTTTAACTGTAACGATTTTTTGATTTTCACGAACACTTAGAGCAATCAATAATATTGATCATCATAGAAGCATCGCTGATTCTAATTCAAATAATAATTCAATCCAATTAAAAATGCGAGGGGAATTTTAAGTGACCAATCTATTTTTTATAATATTTGTTGTTGTTGTTGTTGACATCCTTTGACCCATGTTTGTATGAATGTAAAAGTAAAGCCCATTATTAACTCATATATCACACTTAATAACGTGATTATTAGTTCTGATTACATAACAATGAGCGGTGTTTTCATGTTGGCGCAGTAATCTCCGTTTAGTTAACGAGACCAGATCATCGTGGCTTAAACTATGTTTCTATATTGCGCCGTCCGACGCAACATATTCTCAGCTAGTATGAACAATATTCAAAGAGTTTCTCATTGAACAGCAGCTTGCTACACACCTACCAACCGGCTCATTTACGTTTGAATTCTTTTTTCTAGAGAATATTTGGTGTTGGTGCTTTTGCCTTAGTTCTCACTATGCCCACTATGAAATGGTTAACATTAATTAGCGCGAACAAAACGAATGCTACGATGCTTGAACTGCAGTAGCCTGCCATACCTGGATCTATTTTTCTGCACAACATAACTCTGACTGAACCGGTTTTTATTCAGAAGAGGTGCGTTCATACGCCAAGTTTAATCACAATGTGATGAATGTGAGCAATGATCAAAATGCCCATCAAAAGATAATCAATATATTTTACTGATTGACTCAATTAATAGAATGCAATTATCGGTCGTTTTAATCTCACTCTCAATTGAATTTTGACGACCCCAAAACGACATCCATTTTCCCATACAAATGATATCTATAGACAAAGTTTAACCCTAATGAACGAGTTAAATAGCATCATTATATGGCACTGAGCTATATGAATCCGAGAAAATGTTCCGCCATATTGCATATAAAACTCGAAACAACAAAGTTCTCTTCACAATCATCTATTTTACCGCGTGATACAATCTATTTTTCGCTTGGCGTTTGATAAATAAAATACTTCCAGTACATTACGTGTTTAATGAGATTTTGCATCTAAAACTTCTGTTATTACGCAAATGGCCAGAATTTCAACAAACGTTAAGTCTACTCAAACACTCAAAACATACAACATTTAAATTTATTTTCAACAAGAGTGGGTTGCAAAATTTCGTGAGAAATACGATTCAAAAACGCTATTTTTCTGATAGAAGATTACTTTATACTAAAGCTTGCTATTTATTTTCTGATAAAAAATCGTTTGGTATTGTTTGCTAATTTTGAACTCCACTAAACCACAGAACTTGCCCGAGGAACTCAATTTCAGGAAACCTCCATCGGAATGTTGATCTTAAAATTTCGCGATAGGTTAGTCAATACTGGATCGATAAATTCACAGAAATCACGTGTTTGTATTTGCCCTCAATCGAAGCAAACCGGAATGTCTGGAACGGGTGCGAACATATGCTCTGTTGGCAGAATGCAAAAAAGGATCAAGATAACAATGTTTTGTAGCTTGAACATAACCTCACATGAAATAATTAGAAATGAAATAATGATAAACTGACTATATACATGAACCTCATTATGGAATAATGTCCAAATCGCATGTTAAATTTACAAATGTAAATCTATAGCGGTTTTCTTTGAATGTACTACGGATGAAGTACGTAAGAAGCATTAAGAAAGCAAATGATGTTCGTGCATCTTATTTTACGCAAGATTAAATAAATGCAACTGCCCCTCACATTTAACCGCTTATCTCAACGAAAGACAGAAATGATGCGTTTTGGATAAAAAGATTTGAACGGGATGCATTCAATTACTTTACAGATTACTGTGTTAGAAATGATCGTGCTGAATCGTAGCTTCCAGAGAATGCCTGGAAGCTTTTGATCTACTATCCGAGATGCGTAGTTTTAAAATGAACTTGAACGGCTTTTTGATGGCTAACCAAAATTACCTAGTTAATTGTAATAATAGACATAGTGAACAATATTCAAGTTGTTGGCTAAAAAGTCATTGTGGGTCAAGTTTCATCAGGCCAAGGATGTAAGTGCCAAGATGGGTCAGGTTAAAATAGCATTTACCTAGTCAATTGCTGAATTGCCTTCACAAGCTGGTTTACAGAGCATTTTCATTCTACTACGACAGTGCCGCCTGCGGTGGCTTGGCCACGCCTACAGAATGGAAAATAGAGAATTCCGAAAGATCTATTATATGGTGAGTTGCAATCATGAAGTCAACCAATGACGTTTGCAAAAAAGATACGAAAGCTCGTGGCATTGACCCAGTGAGTAAGGAAGAACTTGCTCTTGACCGCTCACATTGGAGGCATTGTGTATAGCGTCATCTGCCAGCTGGGGTGGAGCAGATACAGCTCTTGGCTGCGGAACGCAAATCATGCCACCAGCGTGCAACTGATGCCCTACAACCGAGTTCTGCCTATCGTTGCAAGCGCTGTGGGAGAGATTGTTGCTCCCGAATCGGACTGTTTAGTTATTCCATGAGCTGTAGAACATGAAAATTCATGCGATCGTGATGTACATCCATGGACGACATCGACCGAAGGAGGCCAACAACAACAACCTAGAAAAACCGAATTGGCGTAAGAAAGATAATCGATATTAATATCAATTGATACAGATCCTCTATATTCGATACACCTGCTCGCGTAATCCGTGTGAAAATTAATATTAATCTGCTGCCTATACGGACGACAGGTTATGGGAATGCCCGCCCCATCCGCCTTGAGAACACCAGCTTCTGCATTATCGGCTATATCGTCATGAAGGCTATTTTTTAGAAGATTCCACGCTTTGACTTATCACTTCCACAATGTGGCCATGAGGTGTTCGAATTCTTGACTCTTCCCGCTTTCTAATTTTGTCAGAGGGCAGAGAATTGCATATCTGCCGAGAGTTCATTATTAGCACTCTTTGTTTAGTGAGCCTTCCTCCCTATTAAATAAGATATATTTTGATATTTATTACTTAATATTTCCAAAGTCATACAATTTGACCTATTATACAAGATATATCTCTCCAGTAAATTGATTTCAACCGTGTTTGAATTGAAATAAATTTTCAAAATATATGAATCTCTAAATTTTCAAATTTCAACCATTTCTATAATGCTGAACAAATAATCATATTCCGTAAATGTTAGCGTATTGCACGGAATGTAGACGCGAGGCAATGGAAAATGTAGTTGCGAATCATGCGATTATTGGCAATTCTCAAGTTCCGACAACATCAAAGCAATAGTCTGGGAAAATACAATCGCAAAACATTTCTCGGTGCATTTGTAACATTTAACGTATGTTTAGAAGATTGAACCGACAATTCTATCAAGTAACGAGGCACTTCTATCAAAAAATATAAAATATCTTATTCACGTATTCGGTATTTTCGAAAAAAGTATCACTAGTTGCCGCATCACATACACAGTAAAATTTTCGAGGAGATCGCTGAACGGATGAAGTTAAAGTGCAGTATCCATAAAAACGTTTTGTAGTCTCGTGCCGAAATCCGATAGATTTTACATTAAGAGGACAGTTGAATAAAGAATACTACTAACCCATAGTCAGCAGACGGTAGTGTATTTCTCGAGAAATTATATAGAACACCTTGAAATCGTTATAAATTGTTTTCCAAATATCCGTTTCTTGATGGCAGGAAGAGCAAGATAAACGTATAGAAACCTCAGAACTGTTCATATGACCGTGCTTTGATCTGAGGTTTGTACGAAAGGATGGATCAAAGTTTAAACGCAAATTTCAAGCACATGCGGATCCTTATCCAACTGTCTCTATCGGATGTGTGCAAACAGCACGAAACCGGTCGTGGTTTGTGTGTGTGATAGAAATACATGCGGATGAGCTATTCAACTTTTCGTGTGCGATCAGATTTCACTTAATAAAATGTTTGCTTAGTCGACACGTCGCAGGATGACTTTGTGTCACTAAACGTGGATACTTCATCAGCATTATTTCTCGCGAAGTAATCGATATCCTCTCTTGTCATGTGATAATTTGATTATTGTTATTTTCCTTAACGCGATAGAGTCGGATATCGTGCGAGCACACCTCGACAACTCCGGAAATTTGTTCCTACGCGACACGTCCGATGCAATATCATGATGACAGATTGAATGGTTTTAAACAAGTTTAAACGATATCAGGTTTTACAGTGAATAAGGAAAGATAGAGGTCCTAAATAAATTACGTTTGCGCGATTTGATCAAGACTCTGTTCTCTGGGAAACACAATATATTTTGGGAGTGAGTAGGTTTTCGCCTACTACAATCATCTGCTCAAATGTATATTTATAATCGAAGGATCAATTTGAGACAGGAAATAGGCCAATCGAAAACAAGTTTCCGCAGGTAAAACAATGAAATTTGACAGCAATAAGTAGAAAAAGTGCTTTTTATGAATGATATTTAAGCAAATGCTTACTCACTCCCGTAGCAAGTATGGACAGGAAAATGGGACGTATCTATTTTAATTCCTTCGGAAAAGCGATAATTGAGAGCAATCAGTAAGCTTTATGCAAACTCAGATAAACTTGTCACGCACATAAATACCTCAATCGTTTAATCTTCGAGCATTTCCTAAAGACCGGAATTTTGTAGACCGACAAGTATGCTACACAATTGAATGCTCACAAAACCTGCTTGAAATTTCTAAACAAAATTACTTGGTGCATAGAATCAAATAGAAGATGTGCGATATGCGTTACACCAAATTAAACGTAGATAAAGTTGTATATTGGACCGCACGAACATTACTCCGCAGTGTGTGATAAACAATACAAACATTGGTCTGACGAACTTACTGTATCAAAAGTGAAACGTTACCAAAAAACCTGTTCTAACCGATTGCACTGAAATTATATTAAAGTACAAACCTTCATTCTAAAATTGACGGAAAGCATATAAATTCAATTAACATGAAAACATGGTATTCCACAAAAAGGAAACCTGAATTAATAGAGAATCTAAACAATCCACATTTCAATCAATAAACCATCAAATTCGGTTTTGAGCCGAACAAGTATCAATGAGAAAGTTTATCTTTTTATAAGCTTGATGAAAACCAATAGTGTGGAGATGAACAGAAAAATCAAAACGGAAAAATATATGCGAAAAAATTATTGTTAATTTGATATCAGTGACGCTAATAAAGTCGCCATAGTTGACGAAACGAAAGCCATATAGCTACAATGCTAGCTCAGCAACAATTGGATACAAACTATCATCGAACTTTCATTCGATTTATAGTTTCTCTCACATCCCGCACTTACACATCTCAACCGGTTTCTGTTTGTTTTCTTTGGCCGTCCATAAGCGCTTCGAGTTTTAGACCAGGAATCACTAGGTGATTCGGTGTTGGACCATCGTGGTTCGTTGTACGAACCCTACCAAACAGTGGCTTTAAATTCTACCTCTGTTTTATTCGATTAGTTTTGTATTTGTGGAACAGTAGGGTGCTATTTTGCACATTATGTATTTTACTTTTCGAAAAATCAATTGAACGAAATTAATCGTTGAAACTTCAACTTTATTTGGTAACAGGAATAAGATCAATTGCTACATTTTTTTAAATTATCAAAAAACGATTTCAGCATGCACTGTCCATAGGACTAAAATTATTATCATTTATTTGGATATGAAAGACTGTATTTCACACACAAAATTAGACATAATATTTAAAATGTTCCCACAAAAAGGGAAAATGTTACGTTGAAAGCAGGCACTTACAATACAGACTGGCGTCAGACAAAACGATTTTACCTGGATTCAGTTAAATAATTAATATCCTCGGTACCATTTAGTTTTCGGGTGATCAAACTGTGATTTATATACATGGGATAACTGAAGTTTTGAGCATCAAATGGAATTTTGTGTTTGTAGTATATATGATTCTTGATAAGCGCTATCCGATGAGAGGAGATCACAATAAATCGATAAAAAATCAATTTATCGTCTACAGAATAATTCGGAGCGATTTTAATTGAATTGTATGTCACTTCAAATTGCTTTCTGAACTAATAAACTGTATTCTTAATACCCATGATTTGAAATTAAAAACAGGTAATCTGTTCCCGTTGATATACACTTATCTCTTTACAATTCTTATGGCAAACACGTTATCAGAAATGTATTTAAAGTTACAAATTTGCAGTTTGAACTGGTAAATATATTTTGACCATATCGCTTCCATCATTTTTTTATAAACAGTATGCATAAAACATGATTTAAAAAATGCTTATGATAATGTAAGGATTAAGTAATTCATTCGGTATGATTAGACATATTTAATTATTAGATGATCAGGTGAGAACATATTATTATTATTATATCATTCGCTCACTTAACGAATCACCATTAACGGTGATATCGTCCATTGTATGAAGTGTTTCAAATTGAAAGGCATTAAACATCATTAAATAAAAATTATGTGTCATTCAACCATGAACAATTTCACCATGGTGATCAGAAGTGCAACAGACAAACTGTGAACATTTTGGAACGTATTGTATTGGCATATGATACGTAAAATTGAGCAATTCACTGTACCAAAAATTATTCACGACAAAACGTAGCTTAAACAAAATAAAAAAGTTACTTTTTAAATTCGAGACATTTTGATTGAAAATGTTACAAAGTCTTGTCTTGTGAAATGATTTATTTTGAAAATGTCAAAATTTCGGCGTTAAAATTTGCATTATTATTTGAGATAAAAAACGAGAAATTTCACCTAATTGCTCCAAGTCACGCGAGCTCAAATGACCGCGATCAATACAAAAACGCGGTTCGATTTTTTCAAAAAATGAAAATATCCATTTTTAAACTTTGGTACTTTGATCAATTAGCTTATTCAGGAATAAAAATGACTAATGTAAAAGGATACATGATTAATTTAGCATTTTTGAAAAGTACGATATTTCGTTCGAACGAGATGAGTGTCATTAATTTGCTTGCTAAATTAATGTTACACCGTGTTCTGGAATTGATTCTTAACAATAAACAGATAATACTTTAGTATGTTCGTTCTATATTTCAAGCAGCTTTAAAATGTGGGTCTTGATTTATATATATACCAATGTAATCAATTAAATCAGATGCATATGAATTGCAATGAGATTTGCCTATGAAGTTCGTATTGCGAAAATAATCACAGTCTAATTAGTAATAGTTAAAATAAAAAATAAAGATACTTAGTTTAGTAAAGTAGATTATAACTGAATAATTTGAGGGCCGCTTACCTAACAACATTGAAACAACTCTGATGAATATTCATTTTTAAATGTTATCAAAGTAATCCAAACGTTGATGGCGAAATCTATAAATTCCAAAGTTTTGGCTTGGTGATTAGTAAATATGTGTAAATGGCTAGAGACGAATATTTGAGTGCACTTGAGCAATTATAGATAATCCAAAGTTCAACACCGTCAAACGCTGATAAATTGATAGTTCTCTCTTATTTTCGGCTGAAAATCATCGTCCAAGTTTTGCAAATCGATTGTAAATGGCATACCGAAACATTTTCTGAAACAAATTGTGTCTGCTCCACAAAACCCTAACCTTTTCATCGAAGAAATCGATTACTTCCATTTACAGAGACTAATGCATGTACATTAAATCTATCCATTTTGTAACCCGAAAACCTCGAAAACAAAAAAACAAGCGCAACAACGAAACAACAGACAAAGTAACAGTTGCTGATGCTCTGTCCAACATAGCGTATCATGTTTCTGCGCTGACAATCATTATCACCTTTAAAACAGTTTGGGGGAGATCAATAGTCCTCGAAACGCAACACACAGTGGCCGTGAATAATTCTAGTCAACCGTGCCAAGAGTGGGATGATACG
The DNA here is from genome assembly GCA_013407085.1 of Atriophallophorus winterbourni. NCBI lineage: Eukaryota > Metazoa > Platyhelminthes > Trematoda > Plagiorchiida > Microphallidae > Atriophallophorus > Atriophallophorus winterbourni. Next base: position 66,240 of record JACCGJ010000460.1, on the reverse strand, counting down.
AAGCTGGTCGTAATTACAAATACACACGTCAAAACTAATGAGCAATTTCATGGAAAACTATCATAGATTTAGATGTAAAGGTTCACTTGTAATCACTCAACACGTGTCTTTTAAAAATGGACAAACATAGACAAAAGAAACAAAAGATGTTTATAAAAACAACGTGGTTATCCAGTATGAGTTTAGTCTGGCCGAATTAAACTTACTCATGATCAAATCATATGCTCCTCATCCGAATAGTTTGAAATGTGAATCAATATTTTTCGAAATTGCCCAGTGTTGCACTTGCTTCATCATCATCGCATTTTCAGAAAACAATATCAATTTCGGAAATACCAAGACAGCAAGAGTCGCTCACATAGATCAAATATAATTCTTCACCTAGTTAGACAATCTAACGAAAGCTTAAGCCACTATAACCCATTAGAGTACATACATGGATTTAAATTAATTTTTGGATCATACCAGACTGAAACTTGGTGGTAAATTTGTCATGAGCTTGCAACCCGACTCAGAGATGAATCCTTCGCACATGGGTAACAATTTTGTTGAGTACAGAATTTCTTCAATCAGGTTATATATCGGATATGGAAAGTTTGAATGGTATGATATCGTTACGCTAGACGAGATTTATGAAAGTCAGTAGAAAATGTTTACTCACGTTTAAAGAAGTACCAGTGCGCAATATCTCCTGTACATCGTTCAGCTATTTTCGAATGCCCATTGATTTATCTCCAAATTACCTGGATTTTCAATCAATATTATAGTTGAACGATAACGATTTACAAACTATTTCAAGTAACCTGTTATTCTTATTCAAGGCGAGCATCGCCGAAGTGCTATCCACGGACACAAACACCACGGTGGACATCGACACTCGTCTGAAGCATATTCGCGCACATTCGGAGACGGCTTAGCGTATAGCGGCGGCGGCGGCTTCGGTGGTGCAGGCGGCGTTGAAGGACACGCCGAGGGCTTTGGGGCAAGTCACGGACAACATTCGTTCGGTGCCCACGAGCACGGGACATCGGGCGCGATGGACGCAACATTTGTGTGGAAGTTGAGCAAACTAGGACGCATTGGGTCGTCCCGTTTGCGGTTCGATGATGATTTCGCCGATCGATTAAACTATCAATATACCGGAGTTCTGTTGTTTTTGTTTATTGGATTAATCGGGATCAGACAGTATGTGGGTGAGTTCTCATTCTTCAACGAACCCTCGCAAGTTTTTCTAGTTTCGTTCTTAGCTGTTTACGGTTATTGCAAACATCCTTTTTTGTAGTCGTACAGTTTTGATTACTAAAATGCAGATTTACCAATTTGTACTTTTACAGTGTGTGCATAATATTTACACTTTCAGGTTTACTAGCAATGTAGACAATAGCGAATGGCCTTGATTGGTTTGACGATGATACGTACAAAGATATGTTTTTCAAATTTCGAAATTTGATATTACTAGCGTTATCCGTCGAAACAATTGATTATATTTGACACCGCACGGGAATCCATACGGATGAAAAAAATGTTTGAATTAATTAGAGTAGATGTTTGGTAACGTTTAGCTTCTGACACAGAAACATCGTTAGACCAAGGGTGTCATTAAGTGCTGGGTTGAGGTTTAAATTGCATTTACCTGATCAATATACAATATGGCGTTCGGTTCTGAAGCTGATCGAGATTCAGGTGTGCTTGGATTGCGTAAGCAGCCGGTCAGCGGACGCAGTTCGTACCTGCTTTGATCTCACCTGTCTATCCCGAGTAATATATGATTGATCAGGTAAATTTAATTTTAACCTGAACCCTGTTCTTACTGATAACCGTGGTCTGACGAAACTTCAGTGTAAGAGGCGAAAGGTTGCCAAAAATCTGCGCTCACCGATTCATTGCAAACTTACCTTTCCGAATATTGGAAGACTTAAATTTTTCCAAAGATTGATATGTTTCACACATTCGATCTATTTACCACGTGAATTGCATGCATTCAATGATCAATTGAGATGGTTGCTTATGACTGAAATATCTTTGATTCCTATGCTGCAATTTCTGCTATGTCTTACACGTTTATTAAAAATCTTATACTCAAATATATCAAAACTATCATCAATTGATCAAATTTAATAACATCTGATCATCCATTGAAAAATCTGTCTGCAGTAAATAGCTAATCTTACGAACTTGAATGCGTACATCAAAATTGCGGATCCTAGCCGCTCACATACTATTTGGTGTTAAAAGACAAAACATGAATTAAATATTTATGCAATATATTGATTTGCTATGCAGTTTGAACTCGTTTTATTCCGATATTTGAAGAAATTGTAAATTTTTTTTTCGCGAAAGACTTACAACACAGTTGCAGTTTAGCTGGAGTTCTTTCAAACAATTTGGTCGAAAAGTGTATTGCAATAAACATGAGACTTTATCGAATGCATACATAAAATTTCTTACCGATTTCTACCGTCAATATAAGATGAAGTAAGATTAAAAAACTATGTAATAAGTGAAAGTAATATCTACATTTACATGCTTTCGCTTTGCGTACAACTAACCACCTTTTTTGTGCTAAATGCACACAAAACTCATGGAAATTTGTTGTCTTTATTGTCCTCCTTCGGTCGATGTCGTCCATGAAGGTACATCAAAAGTGCATGGCGCTTCCTTGCTCCATAGCATATCGAATGACTCAACAGTCTGATTCGGGAGGAACAATCCCTTGCGCAGCGCGATGAGCACTCAAACGATATCACTTCCACGCTGACGGCGTGATCTAAGATTAGCAGCTCAGAGCAAAATCTCCTCCTCCACAGCTTGCAGACGACAGTGCCTCCAAATTAAGCGGTCAAGAGCAAGTTCTTTCTAACTCGTAGGGTCTATCTCAAATCTTTTCACCTTGAACCGGTCATACTGATGCGAAATCTGGCACAGTTAATAAAATCGAATTCATTAGGTATCTACTCCAGTAACGTATATTGAAATAAATGTTGTATGCGAGATAATCGCAGTTCGTTTTGAAACCCTGGTCAATAACTTTAAGACACCTGTAAATGGTAGATAAATAGTGTAAAGAAAACTACCGGAAACCCCACCACAGTCAAATCGAACTCAGGCTAAACAATGCCTTGACAGTGTGCAGGGCACGATAGGTTTTGCGTAAGCACGATCTCGCACAATTTCAAATAATCGATTATTTAATTGTGACAGCAATCATCTTTGAATGCTGCTTCTCTATTTCCTGCTATCCCATATTTTTGATATTAAAACGATATTCTTGAATAAACACAAAGGATTAAAATCAATTTTGTCTGCACACCTGGTGAGGTCCCATGGTAGACACGTTTTTTATCATGGATCGAAATTTAAACAGCTGTTTGAATAGCAACCAGGAAAATGATTAGGTTGAATTTCTGTTTATGTAACTTAAAGTATAAGGCAAACAAATATATAGTTAATCGATTTTTAAATAATTAGCATTTTCAGAGATCAATAGATCAATAACGAATTGGATTTTAATTTGAATATTTTGAACAACGGGCGACACTCTATTGTCTCTTGACGTAGTAATAATGTCAACTGATAAATGATCATATCAAGTGCAGTTTGTTAGCACGACATACAGAAAATAATAACAAAAACTGAGGACACGATTTCTTTTAATTGTTTCATTTGTGAAGCTCACGTTAACTTGTCCAGTTTATCCAAGTTTTATACAGATTGTCTTATATATACTGCAATATGTTTCAATTGATTTCTGCGAAACAGTTTTATATATCAAAGTGATGTGTTGCTCACATCGCCCAAAATTACACTCCACTACCGGTTTCTGGCTGCTTGCCGTCATCAAATGGAGACAGTAAAATTAGGTTCAGTGAGACTTGTAACACTGGATAAATGGGAAACAAGTGTATACTTGAATGCCACTGTTGCATAGGGTTCGTACAACGAACCACGATGTTCAAACACAGAATTAGTTCTATATATCGTAATGTAATTCAGAGACGAGAGATGTTACTAACCAATTATTATAATTTGGTATAAATTAAATTGTCCAAACGAAATTAAAATTCAGGTGACCCTGAATTAAGTGAGTTCTGAATTTTGAGCGTTTAAATTAATTCGATCGCCAAGGTCTCATGTATAGGGATAAAGATATATTTATATATTTATTGAATTTAATTTTCCGTATCCATTCTTGAACTAATCACATATTAAACAAATATTATATTTAGAATTTCTTTCAAAAAGCAATGGAATATTCTTGAAATTGTTTCTCAAGTGGCCCAAACCCTAAATTTAACAATAAAAAATTTTATAGTTTTTTTCCATGAATGGCATTAATCCACCGAACTTCATTATACAAAATTCTGGTAATCTTTCGTAACATAAATTTTCGAAAATATGCTTTAATTTGTTTTTCCGGTGAGGATTCATATTTGTGTCATATCCGTCAGTTACCTGGTAAGCTCCCGAAATTAATCCGTTTCGATTGACAGCGCACAACCGAATTTTCCCAAGGGTCATTGGTTTTATTTTGAATGGCGCGCGTGTGAAGCGTTTGAATAGCACTTGAAATTTGATAATCGTTCAAACAAAATCACACGCGTAATTTGTTTACGTGGATCTCTTGATGACTAGTTGGCTAACGAGTGAATGGTTGAACTTGGTGGTAATAAAAATGATACCTAGAATTTGAGCACCATTGAACTGTGATGCAAGAAATTTATAAAGTTGAGCCTTTTTACAAAAGAAGTAATGTTCATGGATAAAAACAGATATCGTTATGGCTGGATTCTGGTCAATCGACGTTAAATAAGTCGGATTGCTTTTGATGTTCCAGTTCACACAGAATGATACTATCATATACATACTAGCATATGCATAATGTTTGTCGAAAACACGAAAGACGTTTTTGAATATAGTCAATTTTAACTTCTAGACACAACTAACAAATTGATATCACAATTATCGTCTATTCACTAAAAATAATAAACTCGCTTCTACTGAATAAATGATTGCTTAATTGTATGCATTTCCATCACACACTCAACGACCGGTTTTGTGTTATTTGTCTTCATCAATTATTGAAAGTAGGATCAGGATCCGCATGCCCAGTCATTGTCTGATGTTAGCATTCATTTTGAATTACAGTTATTGATTTTTGAAACGTAGATTCAAATGCACCGTTTATTAAAAACACTTGCACAAACTTATTATTAGCGGCATGATCAGTACCAATAAAATGGTTAACAATCAAGAACTTAATGTATCCTTATGTTAATGCAATTTGAAAATTCAAAACACGATTACTTAGTATCGTGTAGTTTTCCTTTTCTTCAAATCCAAGATAATTTAGGAATGCAGTCTCATTGTAGTACGGTTCTCTCATGTTGGTCTCCGGTTCGCAGTGACAAATTAGTAGCAGCAAAATCATATCATATCTTATAGAGTGGCTGAATTATTAGTGAGTTGATTTTTCAAACTGATCTAATCGATAGTGAAGTATTGATATTTTCCATCTCTAATTCTCGTTTAAATAAAATGTCCACATTAGGAATGATAGTTTAATTCACGTAAACTTCCAGCCTTGTTCACGTGTCCCATAACCTTGATTGAACAAAGACAAGAATTTTATTTAAAATAAACCAAACACATCTCGCCCTCAGAGTGCATAAATTTTAAGCAACCTATTTCCTCATATATAAAGTGAAACAGTTCCGCGAGTTGACAGTAAATCAATTTGGCAAATGCTGTTCCAAAATGTTGTGTCAAGCTTCGTTTGGTGGACAATCAGTCTGGCTTTAAATTTATCTCGGCCCGTCTTCAACTCTAACAATATGCAAAATAATTATTCGAAGAAAACGAACAAATCTTGCGCCATTTAAAAAAAAACGTATTTCATTTTTCAATCAAATTTTATCCGAATAAAAGTAATCGAATGATAAACAATTTGATGAAAGGGATTTAAACCCCATACATTTTAGCAAATTACTTTTCTACATCGCGTGAAACCTTCTCAAATAAAGTGATTCTCACCAACTAACAAGTAAAGAACATAAATGAAAGGAAATATAACGTACACAATAAAGTAGACTCGCCCTAAAAAACCACGAGAAAATTCGTAAATTTAATTAAATTTTACAAAATTAGTCAAGTATGTTCGCGGGTAAACATTGAAACAAAAGTGGTACAAAGCACAATATGTAAAGAAATTGCTAAAAGGTGTTTGTAAATGAACGATCTGTTCGAAAATCCTTGTTCAGAGTGACTCCACGTTCGATGTAGGCACAACACACAGTTTTGTATGTTCGACATTGCGAGTTTAATCTTTTGAGTGTTTCACACAAGATGAAACCTCTAGACCATATTATGAATCAAAGCCATATCTGAGAGCCCTGGGTAGTAACATTTCACTGCAGAAGCGATGGATTATATTGTACAGGAAATACTGTCTGTTGCTCGTTTATACTAACCACACTTTCCGCGTTATGTCATCTGTAATGTGCCAGGTAATCGATTTCTTTTTCCTTTTAAGACATAAAATCAAGCTGGATGCAAATTATCTTAAATGCATTTTCTAGAAGATTATCAAATAAAGGGATTTATTAATGAAACGAAGAGTGAGCAATTCTAATCATGTTGGGGGGGGTGTTTTATGTAGATTTGTTTGTCCGATGCGAGTAAAATTCTGCATAATAGTCTTGCTTTTAAAATGTATGAGACAAAGATAACCTGAACGCATACACTGTTGATGCTTTCGGGCGAGAATAGTGAAGCGTTAACATTCTTTTTTAAAGCAAATCAGGTGTCACTCAATTGCTTCACAGACATCTGCTAGAAGCGTCTAATTCTTTTTTGAAAAACTGTCGCCAATCAATTTTAATCTTTTCTAAATGAAGAGTATCCATATTGATTATTAATTCATTTATTAATCTTTCAAACTCAAATTTAATCCATATTTCTACGCTACATTATACATCGTGTGAGTTATCTGCATTATACGGTTACGTGAGTGGTCATCCTTGATGTATAAGAAACTCAAATAATACATTCTTTGGAGGTGCTTAATGTCAATTAACCAATTTCGTTAACACCTACAAAGCTACGCCTACATAATTAAATATGTTTCTATTATAACCTCAATCCCGTTTCATAGTTCCTCAATAAATGGTAGTCTCAATAAAAAGAAAATCCCATATATTACCTATTTGGGTTAAAAATACAACATCCCTTTTATTATTTTCAACAGAAATTGAAAGCACACACACTCTTAGGCGAGCTAATATTAATGTTTCTGAATCGTAGTCAAATACCACCGTTTGCCCATTAGTTTTTCTCCAATTTTGACAGTGTTCCGACCGATGATTCATTGCGAGAAAAAAACGTTTCTATGGGGCTTTTTAGTTTCAACTTTTTTCAAGTGGAAAACGATAATAAGGAAACATATCAAATTTTGCGTTGAGAGAGATTCTGTGGGACTTGAAATTATGAACGAATTAGTAATTATTGCCACTTCAAATGCTTTGCAACCAGTTGGACAACACTCATCAAAATAAATCCCAATTAATCGCAGAGCAGCCACTAGCTCATAAATTACAGCATGATTATTATATCTTCGATTGGCTGATCACTTTTGACCAGATGCAAATATTGCTCGTTTAGGTTTGAAATTTTGTGCGCACGGTATGTTCACTTTCTCAGTAATCGTCCTTTGAAAATCAATGAATCCAGGCACGCAACGCGACCCATTGAGATTAGGCCAGATGCTTGGATCCCTATTACTCAAACGATAGTAGGTTTTTATTTTTAATGCGATTGGTGCAGTTGGTTTACATTTGAAGACAAACAAAACTAACGATCTCAAGGTAAACTTTAAGACACACACTGCGGGGAAATTAAATTGGTATCGTACCGTATATTTCAAGGAGTTCAAATTTAGTGAATTTGATATGTTGGTAAAAAAACAAAATAATTCATATTTTTGGTTCAAGGCTCACTGAACCTGATCTTACAGTCTCCACCTGATGACGGCAAACAGCCAGAAACCGGTGGTGGTGTGTAAGAGATGGTGATGTAAGCAACACATTACTTTGGTCTTTTATATGCACCTCGAGCGCTTGGCCAGGAATCACTTTGTGATTCTGTATTTGAACATCGTAGTTCTTTATGAGAACAATATATACCAGTGGCATACAAGTTTACTGCTTTTCCACTGTTTCAAGGCCTACTGAACCTAATCTTACAGTCTCCACTGAATGACGACAAACATCCAGAAACCGGTAGTGGTGTGGCATGGGATGTTATCAACACAATATATTGTTCATATTTTTGTCATTATGCATTACGTTCACTAATTTAGTGTCTTCTCTGGGGTTGTAGTGATAATTGTAATTTACGTGTTAAGAGCAAATTTCTTGTCATCTTTTAGAAATACTTCAAGTACTCCATTGGGTAGCACGTACAAAAAGATTAATATTGTTATATTCATAATTGAGGCACCATTTTTGAAGATTTTCATTCGAGTGCTTGCGTACTCGCTTTTACTGGAACCAGACCATAAAGTACTCACGATTTGACACAGAACAGACATTTATAAAATCTTGACATATTTGCTCAAAGTAAATAAATACAACTGTTTGACCGATACCAGACTACATGGTAATGAGCCACACAGATTCCGCAAGAACGGTAGTCCGATTACATCTGTAAGCAGATTATGCAGAATATCTGCGAACGGGCCTTGCCCAAGTATGCATGAGATTTTCCCCTATTGCTCGAAATAAAAGCGCGATTACGTATTATTAGGCATATCTTACTGGTATTTGGACGTGATATGTATGATCGATTTGTTTAAAATAATCAAGGATTCAATATCATGTATATGGTCACCGGTATAAAAGTGTTTACGCTAGCGAGTATGAGAGCAACTTTACTCAATATTGACATGTATGGTTAGATTCTGGTGATGTTTGAAGCGTATTTTGCGGGAATTATCTACGATGGGTTATCGCATTTATCATAAGACCAGAAATTGGTGCTTGAAACGCATGCGCTTTAGAACAAATCACATGATAAAAATGAAGTATATCCTTTTTGGTATTTTACATCAAGCACTACTATACACGTATAACACAACGAAAAAATAAATCAAATCAACATCAAACCTTGAAGAAATGCAGAAATTGGTGTGTCGAGTTATTGTTCGAACCTGTTTGATCAATAATGATGCTGATGAGAGATCACGAAGTAATCGTCACTGGACAAACATGATTGGTCGAAACGATTGGTTCATAATCTCCCATTGCCTTAGTGAACATCGATCGAGCAGGCTTGAGCAATAACGCATAACACTGATTTTTGTTTTCGTTTATGATTTGATGTTGATCAGAATAATTGTTACATTTTCCCATACATGTATTGTGGAGCTTATTGTGAAATACGGAAAAGGATATTTTTCGTTTTAATGGTGTGTTTTATTCATAAAAATGTGATTTTTGTCACGCGAATTTCTACGCAAAAAACATTAAAATGAAGTAAGCAAATAACGACAACATACCTCATTTTATTGTCGATTATATCACAGGTATCAACTCCTTTATTTTATATCAAACAAGTATGTTGAATAGGAATATGCTGTTATACTGCAAGGAAATTTTTTGTGAAAAGTATGACTCAGGATCACAGGTATCTCGTTGCTAAAGACATCGGTCAGTTATTTCCAAAAGTTTTCACTAATAATAACGTGCATAAATTGTACAAAAATCTTGCAGTTTAAATGAATGTGATAAAACTCACAAACCCTAGAACGAATAATACCCTTTTGACCGATTGAATTGCGTATAATTCAAGAATTAGTATATCACTTCGAACGAATGTTCATTTTTCATTTTATATAGAACCCTTGTGTCATGAACAGGCTTTGATAAATTGACCTTGAGTATTTTAGCTAAAATATAATAAAATTATATGTACATGTATTATGTCGTGCTGCAATTCCGTACTGTGCAAATAACACCGTGAATTGCCACTGCTAGGTTGCTTTATGCGAATAAACTTTTTAGTCTCACTGCCATCACTATTTTCCTTTTCCATATCTGTCAAGCCCTGGGTAAACTGACAGTAGCTCATCTTTGGCTATATAGGAATTTAATTGTCCAATACGAAACTGTCGTTTCAACTCACCGAGAAATACGGTTCAATTGAAGCTTGGGCTATCGATTCGTCAAATTTTCATCGATTAATCGATAGCTTTTCAAACTTCGATTGACGTCATCAGTCTTGCTACTTGCAGTTTATTTTCATTTTCACAACGTTTCCATCTTTACAATACGCTACAATGAATTTCACGAATTTCCCAACAATTAATATGTTACTGTGGCTTCCTCAAACCATTTAGTATTTTCTTACCCTTTATTATGTTGGTAATTATTCAACGTCTAATTGACGTATGCTGAGCAGGTGATGATTGTCCGTTCACGCTGCATGCCCAGAGCGATTTAGCTTTAATTAACATAGTAATTAAGTAAAGCATGTCTGGGCGATTTATAAGAGGCAATTCGCTCTCAAGTGATGGCTGATTCTACGAGGCAACGAGGTTTTCCATCGTGCATTCATCTGATAAAATAATTCCGTACGGGATTTGAAGCATGGCGCGCACGGGAGAATTAATCCGGAAAATGATCCAATCGATTATTTGCGCGAATGGAACTGGATTAGTTTGGATTACGCTTGCAATTATTAATAGGTTGATTAACATCTAAACTGTATTTCTATTGCAGTATTTGAATAAATAAGAAATGGTCAATGCTAATTAAGATATGCAATTAATGGCTTTATTTAATCTATGAAACTCGACAATCAATCGCGGTAACACAAAAATATTTTATGAAAGCGAAGAAATTCATTTTCGTCATTCTTTTCAAGTTTTACAATACAAGCGTGAGCAAAGAGAGATCGATCTGATCAGAATCAACAAATAAACAAAGAACAATGTAGGAATGAGGATGTGAGCACCACAATACATTGGTCTTTTATATGCGCCTCGAGCGCTTGGCCAGGAATCACTTTGTGATTCTGTATTTGAACATCGTGGTTCTGTGTAACAAACCTATATAACAGTGGCATACAAGTTTAACTTCGTTTACCACTTTTCCACTGTTTCAAGGCTCACTAAATCTGATCTTACTGTCTCCACCTGATGACGGCCAACAGCCAGAAACCGGTAGTGGTGTGTAAGGGTTAGGGATGTGAGCAACAAAATACATTGGTCTTTTATATGCACCTTGAGCACTTAGCGAGGAATCACTTTGTGATTCTGCATTTGAACATCGTGGTTCTTTGTAAAAACCCTATATACCAGTGGCATTCAAGTGTAACTGTGTTTTCACGTATCCACCCTTTTAACCCTCACTGAACTTGATCCTACTGTTGCCACCTGATGACGGCAAACAGCCAGATACCGGTAGTGGTGTGTAAGAGTTGTTAACAAATCTTCTAACAGCGGTAAACGACTCGAAATAACAGTTGTATAGAGCTTATTACATTCAAGGTCGTTACTTCGACATTTCTAAAGCTTTAGACAAAGTCGATAATCATTTGCTTCCACAACAACTGATGCGTTTAGAAATCGGTGATCCGTTCCTTATATGGTTGTGCAACTTATTGTCAGATCGCCACTCGAGGGTTTGATTAAATGGAATACAATCAAATAAGATTCAGCCCACCCGTGGAGTCCCAAAATTATCTGTGCTTGGTTCGCTGCTTTTCTCCTATACATAAATGACTCACTCCCATTCATATAATCCAAAATGATTCAGTTCGTTAACGATCTAGAAAGTTGGACGCCAATCAGTTTTGGTGAAGGCTGTCAGAAACTGCGATGTCGGATTTGGCGGCATTGAATGTTATGAAATTCAACGCACGAAAACACAAAATGCTCCACATTGGAAATATTGATTGGGAACTGAAAACTGGGAATAGAGCTTGGTGGAAATAGACAATGACGTATGAATTAGTAAAAACCTGGAGAAAATATTTGGAATATTCTCGCTGGTAAGGTTACCAATGACACGGAAGGTCTAACTTTCCCCTACGATGTGTTAGAGGCCTTGGCTTCGGGGCCGTAAAAATATATTGCTCTCTTTGATTGAATCTCTCGCACATAATGATGGGTCTTCGCAATGTTTTTTATGCACTGGAAGGACACTTGTTTTGACAGTATGGTGAAAACTTGATCTTGTTCCTTTACATGTCAAGGTCCCGAAATGAGTGTCGGTGACATTTTCTGCTGTACGTGCTATATTTTATGAAATTCCCAACCACGACATGTGTACTCTCTATGCCTGGCGACATTTACAGCAAATTGGTATTATTTATGCAAGCGGACATCATTCCTGAGCCATACATTTAATATACCTCTCTACTCGCTATATTCTGTAATATTTTTCAATTTTCATTTACTACGTAATCTTGTGGTGTTGTAAATGCTTAACTTTTTAATAATTAACTCTTGAATCCATGTACAAACTGAAGCTATACAAACAAATTTTTTTACATAAAATCTTTGTGAAAATGATTAAGGAAGAACCAAAATGCTAATTTGGCATGCATTTCCATCACACACCCCACGACCGGTTTCGTGCTGCATGCACTCATCAGGCAGGGACAATAAGATCAAAATCCAAATGCGCTTGAAACAGTGGAGGAATGGTAAACAAGGAGCGCTTGTATGCCACTTATACAACAGAGACATTGCAACAAATTTTAACATAATGTCTTACTAGGTTCAAATGTTTTTTAATAATCATTGGATTCTGGAAATGTATGCAATGCCGAGTTTTCTTCAATTTCAATGTGTTTTGATCGACACTGCAAAACCTTCTGCCTCAAAAGGACAAAGAGTGATTAAATTGCCTTCTTGAACTTGAAAACAATGAAAATGTTGAATGCCAATGTTACTTACCATTTCATTCATGTGTTGCACTTTAAACGCAACAAAAACAAAAAACATCGTTTCAAAGATTGAAACGTTACAATACTGTAGTTCAGGTGGTGAAGTTTTTTGAATAGTAAATAAATAATGGAGTAGGTAAAAGAGGATTCAGACAATGGGTAAACATTGAATTTTCTTCTTGCTTGCTTGCATTTCAAGAAAGTGAGAATCTGACTAATAACCGCAAATTTAGTTTTATGAGGGTATGTGAACTCAGAAAACGTTGGCATATTCAAAGTGTGTTGGACTCAGTGAGGTAACAAACAAACCTAATCCGAGTTTAATCAAAGTTATACTTGAGCGCAACTGTTAATCAGATCGGCGTAGCCAAACTTTGGATGAACTATAAAAACGTCATAAAAAAGTCAACCGATTAAATAAATGGAAATGACCACTATCTGGAGTGCTCAAATGTTACACTGTTCCTAGGCTCACTGAACCTTATCTTACTGTCTTCACCTGATGACGGCAAACAGCCAAAACCGGTAGTGGTGTGTAAGTGCGGGGGATGTGAGCAACACATCACTTTGGTCATACATAAGCGCCTCGAGTGCTTGACCAAGAATCACTATGTGAATTTGTGTTTGAACATCGTGGTTCGTTGTATGAACCCTATGCAACAGTGGCATACAAGTATAACTTTATTAACCACTTATCCACTGCTTCAAAGCTCACTGAAACTAATCTTGTCATCTCCGCATAATGACCGCAATTGGGTATAAAATTGTTGTGTTGTGAAAGTACTGGGCATTTGAGCGCTCCAAAAATTGGTAAAAGTCGGATTTTGTTTGTTCACAATACCTTCTCGTCCAAGGACAGGTCTGAACATTTTAAGGTTAATTTGCAATGTAGCATTTAAAATTTCACGTCAATTTTATTAAGAAGATCAAAATCACATTTGTAATAAAATTGAAAATGAAATTTTGCCTTGCACGTATGCCGATTATAAATATGATTGTTTAGTCGGTATAGTGATTCACCATGGAGATTTTTCTGTGTTAATATTTCTATGGTTGAGTCTGGTGAATTTTCATTAATTATGATCGCTTTGTGCAAAAAGAGCAGTGATACCGGTAATACATCAATTCGGAAATCACAGACAAAATGTTTTATAATTCAAGGTAATTCGAGATTTTTAATGGTCTAAAAAGCAACAAGCTTAACAACAACCATAGGATGGTAAAAATTGAAATTTAAGTGTATACACAATATAATAAAATAGATTTAACAGTATATAAGTGTTCTGGTAACGAATAATGCAATAAAATTGGTCTATTTTCGTTTTAAAGTCATGCAAGCTAGTGGAGTGAGCAACGGTTGAAGGTAAACTGTTCCAAGTAAAACAGACACGGACAGAGTAAAAATACCTTCTACAGTTCAGGCGGGAATGGGGTATGCCCAGCACATATTCATGGGTCCGATAATTTCTCGTATCCCTTCGCGTGAATAAATCATGTAAAGGATGGTTCGGGTATTGAATGTTTTGTAAAGTAAGATAAGTCCTCCTCTGATTCGTCGATCATAAGTTTGTTAACTTGGACATTTTCGATTGATTAACACACCTGGAACTCAATATTTCCGTTGTAAGACAAGTGTTTCGAATGAAACAACTTTGTAAATAGATTTCAACCAGTAATTTAATCAAGTTCAATTTTTTAATCCTTTTCGATAAACACGTGAAATATATGCTCGTTGCAACTTAAAACAATTTGAATAGATTGACTTCGAGCGCGTTCAAATAAACTACTAAATGATCGATTATTATTCTCACTAATCACAAAGGTTTCGATAAAATCTCAATCACGTTTTGCGAGCGGCAATCAATGGATTTGTCAGCCGACGATTGATCATTGATCAAACTGTCACACTCATTCTAATGAGAGAGCAACACAATTGCTTTTACCGTGATGGATGTGTAGTGCAGAAAAACCGGTTTGTACAATCGTCAATAGGGGTTACGGTCATTTTGATATTATCGTGATATTCATCTAATGTTTAATTTTAACTTTTCTAATCAACGTGAAATTTAAAAATAATAGTTCACGGCAAATTTTAGTAAAAATTGTTCCAGCTAGATTTCACATTTAGCGCCCGCTTTTAATGATTACGATATATGCATTCCACAAAAAAATTGGATGTATTTTGTTCTTTTCAAAGCTACTTTAAGCCATTTTCAAATGTTTGTGCTTAGATTTGCTAGATTACCATAAAATAGGTATCGGGTAATGAATTTTCTCCATTGCATTTTACTAATGTCCTCTACACGTTTTCGAACGCTCAATTCTCTCCTAGAATATAGAAAAAAAGTTCCAGTCGCTCATATCAATAACTTCAGATCCCAGCAAGTTCCACTACAGATCACCGTCGCTAGCATCCGGATTCAATTCAATTCAATTCAATTTAATGGTCCAAAAAGCACATAGCTTTACAAAAACCACAGAATAATATGCGAATTACAAATAACATAGGTAGTAAAACGGGGTTTGTTTTCCTACTGATTAGTTCAGGAATCACGTGAAAATACATAGAGCAGAAATTGTTTTCAACCGGTTTGATAGGTTAAATATGTATAGTTTACTTGGATGCATTGGTTCAAAGCTTTATGATGCAGAATATATTGTTTCAATGTTTGGATTGGTCAACATGAAATTGTCCAAATTCGATTTGAATATATCCAAGTTGGGTGAATGTGCAACATTACAAGGTAGGCAGTTCCAGGTAAAGCATACACGTACAGAATAAAAGTACCTTCGACAGTTCAGTCTCGAGTCAGGAATATGTACTGTATAGTCGTGACTCCGGCTGGTTCTGCGTGGTAGTCGCGTGAATAGTTGATTTAGGGGATGGTTGGGGGTATGCAGTATATTGAACATAAGTATCAAATCACCTCTAGGACGGCGGTAGCGAAAGTCGAATAGATTGAGACTTGCAATACGATCTTCGTATTGTTTGTGCTTCAAACCGCGTACGAGCTTGGTGTCCGATGATATATTCTCTGCAAGAGGCTCATGTCCTTCTGTAGCCAGGGTGACCAAGCCTGAACCGCATACTCCATGGTTGGCCTCAAGTACGTATTAATTATTTGATGAACGGTTTGCTTAGTGAAACTCCCGAACACGCGTTTTAGCAGTAGCAGTACTCGCGACGTCTTTTCATAGACAGCTGTGGCTTTATGCGACGGTTTCAATGTGCTGCTCACCCACACACCCAAGTCCTTCTCCTTGTCAGTGCTTTCAAGAATATGGGAACCAAGGGTGTAAGAGAACTCAAAATATGGTGGTTTACCACTCATGATATCCAAAACCTGGCAGCGCATAGATAAGCATCATACTCCCAGGTTTCCCATTGACTTGTAACGACATATACTGAGAATGAAGTGATCGAAATAGATGTTCGATAATTCACCACCCATGAGAAAGCAGCATCCGTAGAACAGCTCAAAAATTTAGTTCAACTGGACTATCTGGGCTCGACGCCAATGAAAATAAATAAAAATTAATTGAAATAAGATTGACGAATACTTGTTATTCACCTTATACCTACTAGATTTTTGTTTTTCTTCCAAAATAGCCTAACTTTAGCCCCGTTAGTGACGTACTTTTACGCACGTGGGCCGCTGTGTCAAATGACCTTGACCGTGCTCACTTGTATTAAATTCATGTGGATACACACTAGTAGGCAAATCGACCACTGATCCTGGTCATGTCTACGAGACGTGACACACCGTGGGCGTATTATAGGCTGTTTAGCGGTAAGGTCATATCAGTGGTGGGGGTCGACTACTACTTAATCATGTTCCCTGTCCTGACTCTTGGTCTGACGAAGCTTCTGTGAAACGTTACCCAAAAACTGCTCTAACCGATTGCACTCATATTTCTTTGCAAGATTGAAAAATATTTTACATTTTGGTGGGATGGTTTAGAAAGGTTGATCAGATTTAACGGAGAGTAAATATGTTGCTCGTTTTAATGATATTATGCTCAATGAGAGAAACCATAAAAAGAATATTTGCATTTTACCTCTACCGAATACATACTGTGTTATTCATAATAGATTTTCTGGGTCCAAAGAATTAGACCGGAAATTTCCTTTCTAAAATAAAGGAAAAACTAAGAATGTAAACAAAAACTTTAGACTGTGAGCATTATAAATTAAACATAAAAGTAAAGCCTAATTGTCCATTTGGTAAATACTATGGTAAATCAAACTTAAAAATACCAAATTTTCTTCTATATGAGCAAATGACTAGATTTATCTTGTCTTGCGGTAAATTTTCAAAAGTTGCTATTACGAACGGCTAACTGCGAAGTTGCTTATGCTCCTCAGTTTTTGATAAACGGAGATAATTTCGAAATAGGTAATTTTGTAGTGGAAATAATTTTAGTCCATTAAAAATCTCTTTTCCCTTTATAATCTAGTTCATAGAATCATTTCGACGTACAAAACGAATACCTACTCTTGTATTATTTTTTTGAATACAATGAGAACACTATCATAATAGATTCTACGAAAACGCAGTATTAATTGAGTTTTATAACAAAATCAAATAATGTATCTTTGCAAGATACCGAATTCGTTAACTTATGTATTGACATTCTCTGATAAACTGCTCGAAGTGTTTTACGTAATCACGTTAGATTTATAATTCATGCAAAATTCAAGAAAAAATGGTCTCAAATGTCCATAATATATAAAATTAAAAATACTCGTTTTCCAGAGTGAATTATCAGCAAATTTTAAATTACTGAAGTCTAACGAACATCACAATGTTAATATGGTCTTTTTATCAAAATGATTACACTATTTTCCGTTCTGAATTGAATTTCCTCAATGAATATATCAGCATTCGCGCTATTGGCTTTCGCCTCTTTGGCTTAGCGTTTATAAAGACAATTATTTTTAAGTTATTGATGGTAATAAGCTTATTCCATTGTACACCTGATCGAACTTGTAATTTTTCGAACGATTTCAGGCAAGCCCATCCAATGCTGGATTCCGCAAGAATTCACCCGAGGCTGGGAAGAATATGCCGAAAACTACTGCTGGGTTTCGAACACTTACTTCGCCCCTATCCAAAACCGACTCCCACCCGCGCCAGACCGCGAAATGCTTCTGATCGGCTACTATCAGTGGGCCCCAATTGTGATGGCTATTCAAGCGTTAGCATTCTATCTCCCATGTCTTATTTGGCGAATATTCGCTGGCCAGTCTGGTTTCAACGTCCGAAGGATATTACAAATGGCATGCGACTCAAATGTGCTGCTGCCTGAGCACACCATGAAAAACGTCCGTTTCATTGCCCGCTACATGGAGAGTTGTATTTACCGGCAACGGGATTATCGAAGTTCGAAGCGTATGCACTGTAATTTTCCCTATTCTACCGGATTCGGCCAACCACACATTCACCACACACAACATACCCACCCACACCCTGGTCTAGTCTCCACCCATCGACATTTTCACACCGGTCTCAACCCTGCTCCGCCTCAATACACCACTATGACCGTTCCATCAGTTGGAAGTTGTGAACCTCAAATTAGTCGTGGAAATGGCGACACACCGCGTATAGGTGTGAACACAAACAATCGTAGACGTTCAACGAGTAATTCGTTGTTAAATCGATTGCGTTTGCGATTTTCAGTTAATAATGAAATAGCGAAAAGCAATAAAGCAAACTCGAAAAGGGAAGCTAAACGATCTGATGAGCATCCGATGTTAGGCACAACATCCCACAAGAAGCCGGAACATAGTCCAAAGTGCTGTGGTGGAACCCCTTCAACGAAGCACTCAGCGGTCTTGCGGGAGTTTGATTCCTCCGGTTGGGGGTGTTGCGGCAAGAAGCACGGAAATTTTCTTGTCGTATTGTACTTTTTCATCAAACTGTTGTATTTGACAAACATAATCGGTCAATTGTTTGTGATGGAAAAGTTTGTCGGAAATAATTACACATTCTACGGTCTGCGTGTTCTGATCGACTTGGTACGAGGTCGTGAATGGTTCCATTCAGGCAATTTTCCAAGGGTGACATTTTGTGACTTTGAAGCGAAGAAGTTAGGAAAAAATCATAAGTGAGTTTATCGAACAGTTTCTCTGCGTTTTGTTAGCACGACAATATTCTTAATTTAATTTTATGCAACGAGGCAAACCTTTTATCCCTTAGTAATTTCATAACATGTTATACATCAAAAGAATCACGGGATTCCGGATAAAAACATTTGACGCATTATGCAAATAAATTTGAGTGCAATCGGTTAGAGCAGTTTTGGGCAACGTTTCACTTCTGACACATATGCTTCGTCAGACCACGTGTGATAGTCAGGACAGGGGACATGACTAAGTAGCAGTCAACCCATCTTCACTAATTTGACCTTACCGCTAAACAGCCTATATTACTGCTACTTAATCATGTTCCCTGTCCTGACTTTCACCCTTGGTCCGATGTAACTTCTGTGTCAGAAGTGAAACGTTACCCAAAAGCTGCTCTAACCGATTGCACTCAAATTTATTTGCATTATAAATACACGATCGGTCCCAAACATATTCCAATCCATTTACCACATCAAGTATATTAGTAAACGCGCTACGTTTTATTCAGCTTCAAGTTGAATGATTGTTGTATGCAGTTGAATTGTCGTGTGAGGCTACGCTTGGATTTTTAGACGGTAATCTGTAGTGGGATGATGTTGAGTGTCGCAAATCTAAGCGCATGGGCCAGTAACACTTCCTGTGCCAAGCATTGAAACTTCAATTATCTTGACTGAATTGTGAATGTAGAAGTTGATGAGCTGCAAACGGTTTGGTCTATATAAGACGAATCATAAAGTCGATCCTAAATGTTTGTGCTATAATATCACACGTTATATATCGTGTAGAGTTTAACCTTTCAAAATTCATCTAACATTTATCGATGTGTCATTATTGATGGTCATTTAATTTCACATATACTCCACAGATATACTCTTCAATGCGTTCTACCGTTGAACATGTTCCTAGAAAAGATTTACATATTTCTTTGGTTTTGGCACTGCACCATTGGCGTCATCACGCTAGGCAGCTTCATGGTTTGGTTCTACCGTATGGGCTTTCCCAGCGCTCGTGTCAAATTTATAAGAAAATATTTGAAAATTATGTCTGTGCTACGAGACACGGACAAAGTGGCCTCAACGAAATTTGTCGAGAACTACCTCAGACCGGACGGCGTGTTCCTCATAAAGTTAATCTCCATCAACGTCGGCGATTTGATGGCTGGTGATTTGGCGTGTGAATTGTGGCATATTTATCGACACAAAAAGCTCCACGAACTGGAAGAACGAAAGCTGTTGGAATCAGCAGTTGGAATGTCCGATCTCACCCTAGACGATCTCGGAGTTAAGGATTTCGCAGTCGCCACTGGCGATAGGAGAACCGAGAAACTAACCCACCCACCCCCGACTGCACCACTTTTGCCTGACATTAACGGTGCCAATATAATCAACAACAACCACAATAATAATGATGATAGTATTGTATAATTTGTGTTTCTCTTCAACAAGTCTTTACACATTATTTGATCCCGGCAACGGATTTCTAGTGCTTTTATCACATGAATTGAACAAAAAATTGTATTTTGTCAACTGTGTAATTTTAATCGTTAGAATTCTTACCAGAAACATTCTTTTCAAAACTATGCTAAAGTGATAAAGAAAAAACTTTTAAAACAATAACTTTGAAGCTTATGCATGTATCTATGCTATTGGATTTGTTATGATACATTTTTAGATTGTTATTTCAATAAACTGAATAATTTAAAATGGAAAGAAGTGTTTTGTTCGGATAAATACAACTTGCATTTGCTGCTTGATCCAATTTTGGGATTCCTACAACGCAATCCATTATCAGTCTGTGGTGGATTGTAATGATTTGGTGAGTGTGGAGTACTAGATTTTATCGATATACGAAAAACACTTATTTATTCTAAATTTCAACTAGTACAGTCAGGAAAAGCCAATGGTGTATTAGTTGATATATCAATGCAAAATTGTTGGACTTTCCACTGAACACTGTGTTAAAATCCGATGAGAGTCAAGACACGTAGATGAAGACCACATTAATTGACCCGTATGCACCTCCCAGCGTGAGTTCGGTCAAGGTCAATTGACCTTGGTTCACACATGCTCGATTAAAGTCACAAAGTAACAAGCAGGATTAACTGGCCTATTCACTTGCACACAGTGAATGCGGTCAAGGTCAGTTGCCTCTGGCTTACATGTGCACGTGTGTGGTGCAGATGTGACCGAAGTTCAATGGTATTAAAACTACATTTTAATCTAAACCTAAGATTAACTTAAAATACTATCTGTCTGATGTAGAGCCGAAAGCCAATCGTGGAGATCTCTGCTGCATCTCCGATGCAAACCACTTCTACCAGCCATTAGTGATCTAGACTGCATCGACATGTTTGCGTCCCGCATAAGTCCTAACGTCACGCTGCAGTAGATCTACGCCTTCAAGGTCCATAATGTTGTCAGTGTACAACTAATTTGTCGCACGTTTTTTCGTGCAAATGTGAAACACATTGTCAATTGACCTGGGTCGAATTGGGTTAATAGGGCAATTGATGCTGCCATTGTCTGCGTCAATAGGATTTCAATGGGCTGTTTAGTGGTCAGACCAAGTAGAGATGGTGGATGGTGTGCCATTTAATTTCTTTCGTTATTCTAAATATCACCCTAGATATTACGAAGTATCTGTGTCAGAGGCAAAAGGTTATCAAAAACTACAATGCAACCGGGCGACGAAGCTACTTAATGGGATGCAGAGCGAATGGCCATGTTGGGATTGACCTATTTTACAAAAAAGAGAGTAAGGAGCAACATAAATATAGGATGGAAAATCAGTCTCTCCGCGATTTGATAAAAGTCAGTTCCCTAAAGAATATACGGAGTCATTCAAGTTGTCTCGTAATACCGCGATCAAGACACGATTGTAGACGTCATTTCTTCTTGGTGCCTATTTGCTTTATGTGGAATTCACTATCACACAATCACTATTGTGAACTCTTCCACGATCCGTGATTTCAAATCGAAACTGGATGCTTATATCAAAGAGCACTGCACTATCGGCCCTGTATATTGACCCCGCACAAACCAAACACCTCAATAGAATTTTGATTGCATCCTCTGTATTTTTGATAGCTTTCATTCAATGGTATATGTAAAGCGATTTCTTTTTTCATCATAAAATCTTGATTCTTGATTCATTCGTTAACTATTAAGCGTAGCCGGTACGAACGGTCTGCATCAACACCGAAGGAGTTGGAGTTAATACTGATTGATCAAGCTGCTCAGTTACACACTGCTAAAACATCGGCACTGTATATTAATACGAACGTCATGTCGCGATTCGGAATTCTGATGAAACCATGTAGGAACAATGGGATGAACGATCTGATATTAAGGACTCACAACAATGCGAGACAACAATTTGTCGAAAAAGTTAGATTTGTTATCACCTTTGTTTAATAGGATATAATTTACTATCATTTATTAGATCGTTTGATACAATTATGATGTGTTTCAAGTCTACTCATTCCAAACATATGTGTAAGCCCATGGTAATCTGACGTTTATACAAGGCTATTACATGTGAGAATACGTATGAAGGAAAATCAGTTTAAAGGGAGATAGGTCGTTGGCTTCCGGAACAGAATTATCTAAAGATTCAATATTCCACAATTAATAGTCACAAAAATCTCATTAGCATGCATTTCCATCACACACCCCACGACCGGTTTCGTGCTGTTTGCACAGTCATCACGTAGGGACAGTAGGATCAGGATCAGCATGCGCTTGGAACAGTGGAAAAATGGTTAACAAGTTGCGCTTTTATGCCACTGTCCTTCTCTGATGGGTGCAAACTGAACGAAAACGGTCGTGGAATGTGTGATGGAAATGCATGAAAATGTGTTCTTGGTTCACGGTCATGGGTTTAAACCCATGAGTGTGGGCTCATGCGAATAAACAGGTACGTCGAACCGACCTTATCCAACAGCGGCATACAAATGAAACTTGATTACAATTTGTATTTAAATATTAGTTCAGGTTGATCAAATAGCGTGCAGAGTAAAAGTACTGTTAACAGACCTGAATGGAATGGGGTGTTTGCAATGTAATTGAGTGACTACGTGCGCAGTGGAATCAACAATTTCATTACAAGTTTATTCGAATATCTAGCACATCGAAAGTATTATAAATATATTTGTTCACTCGCATGTAGGTTCGTTCGATTCTATCGCAGCCGCTGTATCGATCAACTACCTTATTCCTGAGATTATCTTAAGATTTACTTCACCCGGATGTACATTTTGAAGATATAGAATATAATTTTTCGAATTAGGGTTGAAATCGTTTCATGAAAATTTCCTCTTAATGCCTATGTTAGGGACAAAATCCGAGGATGAAAAACCTGCAATCACATATCTCAGGCTAGCCACATCCAGAAGCCCACTTATAAACTTCATTAATATAAGTATCTGATTTAAGAAACATCATAGCAGATTCCAATAACTTTTATCTCAAAGTTTCCTATTCAGACTCTCCGTGAAAAATTATATATAGTTTTAGTCGTTGTCGACATATGGATGCACTTCAGAATCGCATTATTGTGTTCCGGCTACACACCGTTTTAGATGAATAAACGCTCTGAATCGGGACGACCACTACGATAGGCTGTACTGACCGGTTTCAAAAAATTGAACATTCGTCGAAATTAATAAAATTTTGCATTTACAATGAAAATTTTCAAGCTGCGATCTATTTTTTAACATTATTCTAAGAAAATATTTTCCCGTTAAAAGAATTCATATATTTTCAATAATTATTATTAGTCACTTTAATTCAATGGTGAAAATAAAATGATATTTGCGTCTTCATCAATCGGATTGATTTGAAATAATTATGGTGTATATGTGACATTTGAGTACAAATTACAGAGCGGATTGAATTCACCGGAGAGTGTGCTTGCAATTTCGTCCAACATAATAGGCCGGATGTGGCATTGTAAACGAAATGGAGCGAAATTCAGTTTTGTGCTTCACGATTTCATTTCATTCCGACTTGATTTAAATAAATAGTTAGGGAAAATTTATTTAATAAAAAGTTGGCTTTTGAATTGAAGAAAATTGAAATTTCATTTTGTGGAGATGTAAATTGCATTAGCGTTGAGTGGTAATCACGAGTAGTAGGTGGATCGACAGAACACCATTTTCTGGCTCAACACACACTATCAAGAAGCTCGTAAAAGTCAAAAAATATTGTGGTGCTCACATCCCTTCACTTAATAATTCGCGTTTTGAAAGGGATGTCTGAGAACGGTTTGCGGGACAATATCTTCGAAATAATGCACATCGTCAACCGCTATCGATCTGTATGTAATTGTTCAAGGTTAGTCAAGGAAGCTCAATGTTGTGTGAAACTGAATTGAACCGTTTGTTACGAAATCGATTGACCAATCAGATCAAAGCGGCGACCGGTACGGACATGTTGAGGACTGAGCTGCGGTGATGTGTTTTACTTATATAAGATAGACATCAGCTCTGTTTATTGAAATGTGCGCCACAAACAGGTTTCCAAACGATCGGTCATCTCTGATGTTTACTGATTAGTTAGTGAATGCAATTATCGTAGAAAGGGTTGACCTCGGGTTTTATTAAGCTACACTCGTCAATTGGGTGGTGACGAGGTAATGTAGAATTTGAAGCCAGTGCAGCCAACGAACTAGAGATTTGAACGAGATTTGGCCTCGGTTGATTTGACGTAATCATGTATGACTCTACCTCTTATTGTAATATCACACTTTAACAGTGTAAACAACAGATGCGTATGCTTCGGAGTGATTCATTTTCAATCCTTGCTTCATTCAAGGTTTGACGTAATTCATAGATTGGGAAAAAGGTATGATGTAATTCGTAAACACACACATATTGAACTCGTTACAACAATCCAACACGTGGTCTAAGGAATCAGGACACAGTTCTCCGAACCTGGCTTACATCATGCATTTAAAAATTAAACTGCAAACACAAGAAAGAATCATTCATTCTAATGTATTCATATATCGTTGAGTTTGTTTAGAATATGCTGATATGAATTCTTCGAAGAATTTAAGTTTTATGTTCAAAATCAAATTTACATACATGTGCAACATTGTTAGAAATTTAGAATATCGCAACTATTCGAATACTATCAATAAGCTCTTTTGATCTTAAATCATCCAAAGGCTGTTTCAGCGTTATCAGATCAAAACTCGCGAAGAATCATCGTTTTGTGTAAAGCGGTATACTTCCCATCCGTGGGAAGTACACTCGCTTCTTTAAAAAATTCACTAACAAACCACCTCGAAGCCCATTCACTCTCACAAGATTGTTACAATGTCCGAAAACTTGACTCGTGTCCGAGGCGAGGCTTGCTAATGGTGCGTCGATCGACCATAAAGTGAAACTATTTTATTTCATTTTTAAACCTTGTAAAATATCGGTAAAATTTTTAAGAGACCCAAGTAGTTTTTTAGCAATTTTTCAATCTATCAATCAATCAATCAATCAATCTATCTATCTATCTATCTATCTATCTATCTAGTCGAAAAATCTGTGTGTGTGTTTACGGAATACTGATAAATCCATGATGACATCAGTGATTGAGTAAATAAGAGATATTTCGCGAGACAAATATTCTCACTTGATTAAATTTGATGTGAAAGTATGTCATGAATCGGTTAGGGCAGTTTGTTGATAACGTTTCTCTTCTGACACTGTAGCTTCGTCATTCCACGTGTGTCAACACTAAAAGAGAACATGTTTAGGTTTCATTCACCTGACTAGGATGACTGAGATCTGCAAAGTAACGAATATGGTTCCCCGAACGTTTAAGATATTTCGTGTGAAGTTCTCACGATTATCAGATCTATTCAATCACGCAAGCCAATAAGGACAGCATAGGTTCTCATCAAATCATACTAACACAAACTAACCTTATTCACGCGGGGCAAATTCTTAATCACTTTTGTTGTGTTCGCACTATCGATTAATCATCAATCAATATTTATTGCGTGTTCACTACACAGAGTTTAAGATATTCAATCAGTTAATAAGCCAGTACTATTACGGTTGTGCTTCTTTCTCACCACGAGAGGGGCCATCAGTGCTTACGGACTACGAGTCGTGCCAATTGCTTGTACCCAATATATCTTTCCGTAACCGAAGTGTTCTGGATATGACAAACATGATTTCTCACTGCATCACTACATGATCGATCGGATGAACTATTATAGAAACTGAACAAGCATGCGTCAATATGTTAACAAATTATGACCAGGAAGGAAGCTTATCACTAACCTGATCAAATATGTTAATGACATTAAATGCAGTCACTTACTGGCTGTTGATTTAAGAATCTTAATGAAAACTGTAATAAGTATTCAAACAATCGAACTACAATATTTTCTGAAAAGTTTCACATTAATTGCCTTCGTCGAATTATTGGGGTAAAATGGTCAGAACAGATAAGGAATCAAGACCTGTGGCAGATTGCTGCTGAGGACCCGATCGCCCAGCAGATCGGTAGAAGAAAGTGGAGATGGGTTGGGCACACCTTGCGGAAACCTTATGAAGACATCACGCGTCATGCTCTGATATGGAACTCAATCGGGAAGAGACAAATCGGACGCCCAAGGCTATCTTGGAAGCGCTCATGTGAAGAGGGAATCCGCAAGTGTGGACTTAACTGGAACGACATCAAACAAGCTGCTATGGACAGACCAAACTGGAGACAAGTTGCCGAGGCCCTATGTTCCTCCAGGAACTCAAGGGATTAAGTCAAGTAAGTCAAGTCATCCAGATTGGCATAATATTCTATAATAACTTATTATTGTATTGATCGTGCAATTGCTGGTTTAAAAACTTTCCTTGTTTATTTTCAAAAATGAAAATTCATGTCGAAAAACAGGAATAATTGAAATACATGAATATTTATAAGATGCGTATTCCGCTTCTTCTGTGCTACTGATTTCGAAAGGAAGCGCCAATTCTGCAGGGCTAGAAGAAATAATCGGTATTAGTTTTGCTTACGATACTACACTCATGCTAAAGAGTAGAAATATGTTCATTTTCTTTTGGATTGTATCCTGCAACTCTGTGCAGATATTCCACAGAACGAAGCAAAGCCAGTGTCTCATTTATGTTATGTCGAAGAGTCTCACAATGATATAGTCTCCGCGAACTTATTTCTAGCTGTTTTAAAAATTGTTAGTTATTATCTGTCGGCATTCGTTTAAACGTTATGAACTCTGACCGTTTCACATCCAAGGCATTATTCATCTCAGAAGCTTTCGCTTCCAACCAGTTGCTTTTTCGAGATTTCTTTGGACCATAATCTAAAAGAGCGTCTTAGCGTATTCAGCTTTTTAGGTATTCCCAGTTTTCTAAAACCAATTCGTGTGGAGTTGTTCTGTTGTGCTTGGTCGTGAAAGCTTGTTCAAATCGCACAGCGAGATTCGAATGGCGTATATCTTCGGCTCAGCAGACGATTTGGAGCAGTCTAATCGAGTAAAATGAAAGTGCAGTTTTGCACAAACCATTGAATCGTCAGTGTTGCAGTCTGCGTTCGATATGATCACGTGTGTTGTACGTTTTTCTTAACAGCGCGCCTAATTAGGGTAAAATGAAACTGATACCAGTGCTTCAATCGAGGATTTTTCAAGGAAAATATATGCTGTGATTATACTTGAAATTAAATGTTACTAACACTGTATTCATAGTTACAATATTCGCTGTCCATTTTCATTGGATCTACCTAATCCGAACTTTCTTAGACCGATTAGCCCAAGGCTCTTAACTTGCAACAACTCTGGCATTTAACGCATCCAATACCACTACACAATGTTTATTAGTACGCTTTTAAAGACTATTGTGAGACCATAATAGAGAGTGACTTTTGAAACAGGCCTTGCAGAGAGCGTCGGTGCATGAACGTTGACCAAATTAATAGTACCAGTACTACACTACAGATTTAGATTTAAAATCAGTTCCTTCCTGTTGCTGCTTGGGTCTGTTGCTTTTAGTAGGCAGCCTAACTCCATGCAGTCGAGGCTCATCAGATCCCCATCTTTTCCAACAAAATGTGTAATTGCTTTATGTTAGCATACTAGTTTCCGGTAGCCGCGTCTATTTCAGGGCAGCCAGGTCGACCTTAAGCCTTTTAAGCTCATTGTTAATCACAGCCGATTTTCTTACGCCTCATGATATTCGAGACGTCGTCATGAAATCCATGAAGCATGGTCCGGACGTTCCAAGTTACCAGTTTCAAAGCTCCTTTTTTGTTAGCAGTTTTTTCGCCGGCGCGAAAATATACAGTCTGTTTATTGGTTGTTTTATAATCCCCATTCACTCCTTGAGGATAAAAGACCGTAACAAGACGGCAACATTTTGGCTTTGATCTGTCCTGCTTAAGGCGGGTGGTAGCCGACAATAAAACCCGGTGATCTCTTCGACGGAAGCAGCCTCAGGTGCTGAGCTCAACGCCAGTTGAGTCATAGCCTTTAACGGATATCTGCTGCTTTCTGCGTTATTATCTACAAAAGTGTAATTGAGTGTGGGTTGAGATGTATGCCAGGTTAGTTCAATTTAAAGGACTAACTTTTGTTCACGCAGCATTTTCTCCTTCTCCACAACACCACTGAAACCAAAGGAACATCTATGTTGATACCTTTGGACAACGATCTCGTCGCTGAAGTTGTCAGGACGAAGGAAAATACTAGTTCGGACTGCCTAACATTATTTCGCCTCGGATATTTCCTGGTGACTGAATCCTGTAGCATTTTCCATGAATCAATGTATTTTCAAGTCAGTTAAATTTCGAGTTTAAGGGCTTTCCTTTTCATAGGTGAGTCACTTTTATGGACTCACGAGCTCCACCTGCCCCAAGCAAACTTGTTTTGGGGGTCCATTCAGCCACCTTTGCCAGTAGATGCAGTTCCACAGAATCTCAGAGAACAACGTGTGCAGACCAGGAGCTGGACTTAGTTGTCAGAGGCTGTATGAGACGTGCGCCATTTGAGTATTTTTGGAAATGAGAGCTTATCCCCATGACAACCTTGTAATCACCCCCCTATACTCATTTTTAAGGAAGTTTACATTTAAATTTTGATCATTGTGCTAAATGTTGAGCGCATCTCGCGAGATATCGCTAATCTGTACCTACGTATAACACACAATCCAATCTTTACATTTGTCTCTTACACCACCACCTTTCTACTATTCAAATACACACTCAAACTAACCTTTCTATATCCACCTGATAAAGCCAAACACACGGAACACAATAAAGGATTGTGAACAAGGAATGAAATTACTCTGCGATTATTAATTTCAAACTTGTGGTTCTTTTCGTGAAAAATGCATATCATTGGATTCATCATTAAACAGTGTTTATTATTGCCACGCTTTCAAAAGGATCGCTAATCTTTACAGTCTCCATCAGACGACATTTTACAGTCACAAACCGGCAGTGGCTTGTGAATGCATGGGTGCATTAGCGATACATTACCTTATCAGGACACCGCTGATAAATCCGAGAAGAATTGAAAAGATGTTCCACATTACCTAATTTTAATTTTTACCAGAAAATCATAACGTGGTGAATCCACATAACGTCCGCACAATGGTAGTCTGACATAGTTTTAATTGGTATCACACAATCGCGATATATACGTGCCATAACCATGACTTCCGTCGTAGGATGTAAAACATTACAACGTTGATATTTTTCAATCCTATTCCGATCACTTTGCTAGCAAGCTTGCCTACGAAATCTCCTGTGTATTACGGCATGCGAAGCTTAATCGTTCATTTTAAAGTGGATGTATGCGAATGGAAATAAACGTCTCGTTGCGTAGCAATAATGTTAAAACGTGCATCGATTCTATGCGAATATTTTCAAGTTTTCTTTTCCTTACAACTGAAAATGAATTGTATGCATTACAACAAACGTGATATCAACTGATTCTTTAATATTGTTTTATAAATTCTCAGCTTCTCTAACCAAGATTTCCAGATTCAAGATTCAAGATTTTTGGTTGAAAAAGCAATTAAATTTGCAATAACCATATATATATATATCCAAATCAATGGAACGATGTTAGTTTAGTAGTAGTTGGGGACAAAAATAGGATTAGCTCTCATATAATCGTCAAGTTTCGATTTGATTATAGATAAATTGTTTGAGCTTATATATATTATATATTTTTACACAATCATTTAAAAATGAAAAAGTGCCACCCATGAAAAAGTGCCACCCAAATCGGAAGGTAGGGAATTCCAAACAAAGCACGCACGCACATAATAAAAATACCTTCAACAGTTCCGTTTGGAATGTGGTATTTTCAAATTGCAACCATGGCCACGGTTGTTAGCTGGAAGTTCGAAGGTGGAATATTATATCCAGGGTGTGGGAAACAGTAGTAAGTATTTTGTATGCGAGGATGAGATCACCTCGCATTCTCCTTTGTGTAAGTGTCCTCAGCTCCAGTCCTCTAAGTCGCCCAGCGAATTGCATATTTTCGAGTCCAATGAAAAGATTAGAAGATCTCCGGTATATGCGATCCAGAAGTAAGATGTCCAGGCTTGTGCGGCATAGTCTAGAACCGGATGTATATATGTGCTTATCAGAAGAGGAAAAACGGCTTCGCATTGTAGACCATTTTTCAAACTACCGCAAATCCGGACACCCAGGTCCTTTTCTTCCTAGGTGTACTCCAGATTTATGTCGCCGAGCTTGTATTGATAGAACAAGCCAAGGTCACGACCGATATGAACGATCTTCGATGTTTGCATATTCAATGACAGTTTATTTCCGGATGACTAGTTGTACAAAGCATTCAAATCTTTTTGCAGCAAAATACAATCATCAGCATTGCTGATTCGCCCTAGACTTTTATATCATCACCAAACAATACCATCTTACTTTCATTTGGTTTGGTATATCGTTCATATAGACTAGGAACAGTATTTGTCCAAGCATTGAGTCTTGTGGAACACCGCTAGTGACATCGATTTACTTCGATAATAGGCCGTCCACACGAACTCTGATGTGTCTGTTGCTGAGATAATTTCTTATCAGTTCGTATAGTCCTCCAACAACATCGTATTTCCTTAGCTTCTTCATTGGTAAATTATGATCAACTTTGTCGAATGCTTTAGAAATGTCCAAGTAGCACGCATGAATACAGCCCCCGGCATCTACAACCATCGTCCAATAGTCGAATCTTGTCAGCAAATTTGTTAGACAATAGCGATTTTTGCGAAGTCCATGTTGGGCAACTGCCAAAAGTTGGTTCGTTTCCAGATGTCGCAGTATTTCTGCGGTTATCATTCGCTCAAAAACAATGTAACCGCCCTGTAATTTTTAACTTCAGAACGGCAACCACCTTTGTAAACTTGTATTATTTATCTCAGTTTCCAGTCTTCTGGTGCCACGCCAGCTTGGAGCAAATTATTTAACATGCATGATAGAGGTTCAGACAGCTGCTCATGGCAGGTTTTGAGCAGCTTTGGAGTTGTCTCGTCTGGTCCTGGAGATTTATTTACGTTTAATTTTCGTAAGTGCTGCGCTACCACCAGCGGAGTAATCAATACTTCACTCAAGGTCGGTCGGTCAATACGATTGATTGGTTCCTGATCAGGCTCCGTGGATTTCGGCGCAAAAACTCTATCATAAAAGTCTACTAACAGGTGAACGGTCTGATTGATGGATTCTGTGAAGCCGGGCGAAGTTTTTAGGGCAAAAACTCCTGGTTTCATATTCGTTCTATCGTTCACGAGTCTATATAAGAGCTTCGGATTCTGGTGCATCTGAGAAATCAATTGCGATTAGAAAGCTTGTTTATCATCTCGAATTAAGCTGATAACTTTGTTTCGCAGTCGTGTAAATTGTGCTTAAGAATTAGCTGTGTTAGTAGCTTTGTGAAACTCCTATGCCATCGCTCTTTGTTTCATCCACTTTAAAGTCCTGCTTCGTAGTACAAATTTATTACGTTGAAACGTTTTTTTCAAAACAAATTTGAATGTTCTTCCAATATAGACTTCAGGTGCTGTACGAGAGAATGCCAATGACTATCCGGATCGGAGTAATCCAGTTGTGCGAAACTAGTGCTTTGCAACTTGGCACACAGGGCAGGGTAGTTCACTCTTCTGACTCATTTCGTTCCGTCACTGTTGCACCTATCGCTACAAACGCACTCGAATTCTAGGACAACGTGATCGCTTAGTCCGATTGCCGGTTTATGAACGATATTCTCTACAGCTGTAGGATCAGATGTAAGTATTAAGTCCAAGGTAGACGGCTGGTCTGATCCCCTCATACGAGTAAATCCAAAAACGTGTATTGACCCAGGGTAAGCATATTACTTGACTCCAGTGACATCGTATAATTGTTTTTATACCTCTTATTGAACGCATATTTACTATGATATGGTAATTGTGAAGCTATGTGCTTTTTGTAACCATAAATTCTTGAATCTTGAAAAAAGGGGTGCGTAATCCAAAACGGCTCGAAGTTCATATTCAAGTGATTCCAAGTGATTCAAGTGTCTCTGATGGAGGATCATTCCGGCTATAGAGCTGGGGAAAGTTGAAATCTCACATTATTAATATTTGCGTATTGTATCGCGTTGTTACATACCGCAAAGCATTTATCAGTTTATTGCTTAGGTCGAGAGTTGCTGTTGGAGAACGATAGATCACTCCAATAATGCATTGGTCTCCTGAAGTAAGAGTCAGAGAGCACCAAAGTGTGTCAGTGATATCAAGGATCTGGTCGTTCATAGCTCTACAGATAAACGATTGCTTGAAGTAGAGCGCTGCTCCTCCGCCACCACCTAAACGGTCACGCCGGAATAGAGACATTCTGGGCAAAGAGAGTTCAGTATCAGACAACGAGGCATTGAACTACGTTTCTGTTATTGCAACTATGTCTGGCGACGTTTTATTACAAATTTCGGACAATTCGATTAATTTGTTGAAAAGGCTGTTTGCGTTTGCATACATGTACTTAATTGTATTTTTCGTGAGTAATGAAAGGGTGTAAACTGAAATTATTGGTCCAGCTTCTCTGGGGTTGGGCTTGACACGTAGTGATGAATCATGCGGTATGTAATAAGGCGTTAAACAGTGTGATGCAGGATCCCTCTGAATAGTCAGCGCCTGAAATGATAAAACATGTGAGCTGCTTATTGGTCGCCGACCGCTTGAATCGACAATTAGGTTTCGGTGTGAATTGCTCAGTCCGACACGATTTTTGATGCATTTATTTTTTCCATTTGGATGGAAATGCTGTTATCCGCTGTCTTCAGACGGGGGAGTGTTTGACTAATGACATTGGGTTTGGGTGGGCTAAGTCTATCATCATTGGGTTACGTTCGTTTTCCTTTATGTTGGGTGAGGCGTCCTCACCCATGACACGTGCGACCTTTGAAATGTCCTCATCCGAACATTGCGGATGCATGCTGTGACACGTGCTAACCTTACGCGTCAATGTCCTTACTGCTTATTTCGCACACCCCTTTCTGTCTCTATATAAACACTGGCCCAGTCCAGCTCTAGGACCTGCGAACCTGTGTCCTGAGTCTCGGCTTGGTCATTTCATATCCATCCTGTGTTGTTCTGTTCTCTGTCTCGGTGGGTTTGGTCTCTCGTATCATCTAGTTGATCACCTGGCACAACTGTCTCTCAACTCACACTACATAGCACTTTTTCCATTCCGACCTTACTAGTTCAGCCATAGCGCTGGTCAAGAACGTAATCTTCAGAGGTATAGGTCCATCCCCTTTATATTTTGGCAGAAATGAACTCGCAAAGTGTCCACAA
The DNA here is from genome assembly GCA_013407085.1 of Atriophallophorus winterbourni. Classification (NCBI taxonomy): domain Eukaryota; kingdom Metazoa; phylum Platyhelminthes; class Trematoda; order Plagiorchiida; family Microphallidae; genus Atriophallophorus; species Atriophallophorus winterbourni. The sequence continues at coordinate 32,362 of JACCGJ010000460.1, read as the reverse complement.
CAACGGTATTAGAAATATCTAGAGAACACGCAATGTAGCGCCATTGCTTGACGTCGTGCTCTACGGTTTCCTGAATCGATGCTCTAGAAGTATTTTCGGGTACACCAAGTAGAACTATACTTCGTGATACCGTTTTTTCCCTGGAGTTGAAGTCACCCTTCCCTTCCCACCATGGTACATCTGGATATATGCGGCAGTTTCAGTCAGTATCTGTCTTGAGTAGGTACGTATTCAGCAATACGTTCTCGATATTAGCCTCACATTTCAGTGTTACCTTGAGCAAGCGCGATTGACGAATATGAGCTGAAGTTAAGTGGCGAGTTAGACGTTTCGTTTTTCTGAGATTACATGTTCAATTTGCATTAGGTGGCGAAGTTGACTCCATTTCTCGACGTCGTGTCTCTGTTTGCTATCAAACAGGCTTTCTTGGAACTCGCTAACGTTCGTGCATATTACGCTCAGCACCTATGGGTTTTTGTTTTTGTGTACCAGAAAGTCAGATTTTTTCGAATTTAAGGCGTTTGGGGCTTGACTTTTGAGTCGGGTACAGCAGTTTTGGAGTGTACGGCTGAGGTCAACATTAACAGCATATCTCTTTAAGAATTTCCTACTTCCGTGGTCGTTTTAACTGATTCCAAAACGGGATTAACCTTTTTTTTCTTTTTTTGGCACACCAATAGCCTTAGACTCAGATTCCTTCAATGGTGGTTTACATCAGTGATCACTTGCGTACTCACATGATTTACCAATATTTCCTCCTCACGTCGAAGACTCAACTCGAACCTGGCCATTCTATTTTCTATTTTGGCTTCAAAAGTATCGGCATCGTGCAAAGATTTAGATCTGCAACGAACACAGACATAGCAGGCGCCTGGAACCTTTTCATTATTTATAAAATCTATCAAATCAGGGGCTAAATTACGGTCACATTTACCATGGATTTTACCCATACACAGAAAACACGTTGACTCTACTCGCCATGGGACTCACCGGTTGTTCACACGCTTTGCACGTGACCTCGGGACAATTTTGCGTGTCGAGATTCGTCCTATCAGCTGGGCCGGTCGTGGCCATTGTTGCGTTCGCATTGAGGTCAAGTGGGTTCCATGTCGCTGTCACAACTTGATCGATCGATTTTTGGTGATGCGGTCAAACGTGTTAGTAGCCTGAAGTGGGTTGTTCGGCTGAGTGGTGGGCGTTTGGTCGGCAGGTCGATGTGGCTGCTTCGGAACTCGTGATTTCGTCATTTTGCAAATAATCCACTATAACTCGTTAACCACACAAGGTAAAATACAGAAAAAAGTATCAAAATGCGTATCTCGACGCGATCGTTGCAATGATAGCAAAAACCATAGAATAGTTAGCGATGGGAAAACGTTTGCGCGCGTGAGCTAATTGAGATATTTTCGACAATATGGCAACATTGCTGTTAATCAAAACAAAGCAAAACGAATAAATTCCGATAGATATGATGGAAAGTAGCTCAGAATTCTCAGAATGTGATAAATCCGAGCAGATTCGGCGAAGACATGACCAAAGGTGCTGCTAAACATTTCCAGTTTCTACAGTATAAGCTATTTGAGTAAGAGATTCAACCAGATTATTAACAGTCTCTAGTTGGCCTAGTAGGATTTGACCGCGTTCCGTAATTTTCTCACGAACACCAAAACGTTCTTTCATTTTCTACTAAGCTATATCGGGTTAAATCCGTTTTGCTCTGAGAAATTCAAATAGCAATTAAGGATTCCAAAGAATTTTCCGTGCCTTTATTATTGCTAAGTGTTTGTTAGCTAGTGAAGTTCGCTTGACTGATGAATACATACGTGTAACTGCTGCGGGTGTTATGAAATCAAAACATAACATCTTACAGATTTGAAACCAATTAGTCTGGTTGTCTTGTTTATTAACAAAACGTGTCTCAGTGGATAGCTGTATGTTGGCACAGATTACAGTGAGATTTTCGAAATATTTTGCCATGTAAAATGTGTTTCGAGTCCGAACAATTAGGTGAGTATACGGCTTGAGCATTACACGTTTTGTATCACAAGTGTTTAGGCCAGACATACCATCAATAGTCGCTTTTGTAAACATGAAATCTTCCTCATCAGAACTCTCTATAAGACACACGGAAACATTTTCATGATGTAATCGTTTGAGTATAATGAACGCCGCTGTATTTTTCATGGTTCCCATTCCTGACATTGTTTTCGAGTTTTCCAAAACATAATAGACCAAATTGCAGCTCTGAACTGTGACCAGTTACATACTGAGGCGTTCAACTGTTGCAAACAAACAAACAAATATACATATCAAAGCAGGAGAAAATCGCTACAGCTGAGGTTGGTCTGTGTGGAATTGGCTTGCGGTAACGAGGTCCACGAATGTTTCGTCACATAATTTAGCAGGAAAAAAGCATCTAGCTCCTCCAAACGAATTTATCCCAAGGCAACCAAAATGGTTACCGGATTGAATAATTTACCCTTCGAGCAGCGACTGACCAGACTTGGACTGTGCACTCTCGAACGCAGATGTATCCTACACGACATCACTCTGACATATCGAATACTCTACGCGAAATCCCACCCTCTCAAACACCTCTTCAAGTTTCGTTCTGTTGTCCCCACACGCAGCCACCCTTTGACCCTTCAAATCCCACACTCGCGATTGAATTGTCGTCGTCAATTCTTCGCTGTTCTTCTTCTTCTTCTTCTTCTATGCTTTTTGTGGAATATGTTGCCGACAGATATTGTTACCTCAGCGAACGAGCACATCTCTAAACAAAGGTTACGAAACCTTATGTTGAGAACTACTGCGTTGGCCCCTACCTATTGATACCTATATTTTTTAACGCACGGAACTACCGTCCATCTAAATATTCTTTTCCCTCAGTCTGTGTCGCCATTGGGGATTATTTTTGCTCCACATATGAAGAACATGGATATGATCATACAAGAAACAATTTTTAATTTTTTATACGTATATCCTATGGTGCTTTTTTAACCATAAATCTTGAATCTTGCATCTTAATACTACGATTCGCGTTGAGAATAATTGTATTAATTTGATTGCATGCTGAGTAGTTTCCGCGATCTGTAAACACTAATCGATTCATCTAACTGGAAAAAGGAGTTCAAATAAAGGAACAAACGGCAGAATTCAACCGGTGTTACACGCAGAAACACGACACTTTGTATATGGATGAGTCTTCTAAGTGTTGATCGGTCTTAACGTAGTTTTAGTAAAATATCAAAAATTACACCGATCGGATAAAGATACTTCAAGTTACACGCGAAAATGTCATCGCTAGAATCAATCAAAACGCAGGTCAACTGCTCGAAGTCAACATCTTGATCGCATAAACTGCCGCCAAAATATCACTTTATAATCTCTTTATCAAACGGTGTGGGAGTTTTTTCGATTGACATTATAATTTAGCAGAAATATTGTGTTCGTAATATCAATGTGTCTTGCAATTGATAACATTTGATGAAAAGTCAAAATAACCGGTATCTGAGAAATCTATAGAATTTATGGTTATCCGTTTTAAGTAATTTGACAGCTGCTTTTGAATATTTTAAAGTCACTAGGTCTTACGAATGCTTGATGCCCTAAAGTCTGTTCAAAATGATTACTTCCGCTCATTTTAACCTAATGCATTGAGTCTACTACAGCGAACAAATGCTTTTGTGAATCCACGAGGCGTCAAAACTTGTTTGGTGCATGCATCTATGAAACACAGTCTTACAAAACATCATTGTTTATAAGCTAAGACAAGGTACAGCTGTTTCATATTAGTGAATCGTGGTCCACCGTCGGTGTGAACAATATGCTTCGTTCCAATTAACAGATTTTGTCAACATTCAACATATTCGTTGCGCCAAATAGGATATTATTGATGTTTGTGACTACTCATCCGTACCAAGCCCATCGAAATGTTCACAAAGTTGATCACAACGGTCTATAATAGAAACACTAGGCTCGATTTTCTCTATTATTTGAGCTCATCAGCAGTGCATATCTCTCCACTTCGGGTAGGATATAATTGAAGATAAATAACAAGGGAAAATTACAGATGTAAATGTAACGAGGTAACTTGATGCAACTCTGAATTCTGATGGATTAACAGTAATATCCTGGAATAAAATAGTAAATATCATGAAATTTGAATGAAAACAATTATCTCGAAACACAGTTTGGTTACTGTTGTTGTATATTTATTTCAATATAATCATATATAGAAACACATGCGTTATAACATGCTAATCAGAACAATCAAATGTATAGTGAATATATTGTTGTATTTCTCAGTTGTTTAAAGTTTCTTGCGTTAAGATTAATCAGTAACCACCACCGGTAGGTCCATTTTGGCATCATTTTCACGATTTATTCGGCCAAGTTACCTCCTTTTTAGCGCACATTGATTCGCATAGATGAGAGAGAAGCAAATTGTCGGGCGTAGGGCAACCAATAAATTGATTACGAAATATTCCTCCATCTCTCATATGTAATATACCGAATGCTGCCTACCAAGCAGGCGCCGTGGTAAATTCATCTTATTTATCAAACTACTACCAACTTTGTCGATTGCGTGTTTGGCCCTGATGTATAGAATTCTGCGTATGTTTGTATGTTCTTATGCACAAACACTACACCCTACGTATTCCGAATGTAGCCTTGTCGCGTGGTTGGAATCAGATAATGTTTGCAGCTTTTTTCGCGTCTCGTTCTTTGCTTGATTGACAGGTCAGGTTCATTCGTGATTTGACATACGAACGGTATAATTTATGCGGGGATTCACCAAAGCCCAGTTTGTTTTGGAAACATAAAATGACAGCAAATCGACTGGTCAAAATCTGTTGAAATGGGTCGTAACCTGATGGAATTATATTAATACAGGTACATACGTTGTTATTCGAATGCATCTTGTATGGAAACCTGACTTAGTTTAAAATACATTCCAGAATAAAAATGCGGTTGATCATAGAATAAAACATGCGTTTCGTTGCAAAAGAAGTGGAATTATTACACCAATAATGACCTATTGCAGCAACGGCAGGTGCAACCGAATATTTGTTCAAGTTCAAAGTGAATCTCACGTCATTATCCACAATTGTTTTGTTATCAAGTCACACGATTTTCACGTTATTTTCATTCAAAATTATGATGAAGTTAGCCAATTTAAGTATAGTTTGATCATCAAATTTGTTGTCCTTTGAAATTAGCTTTGTTTGCTCTAAACTTCCATGATCCATGTTCGAATTAATTCAGTGTTCATCCAAAGTCATTTTCTCCGTCGTTTACAACTTTCAAGCAAATGAATAGAATATATATGAAGATTTTTTCAGCACAATGTATTGTGAGGAATTTTGAGCTCATTGAAATATAATATGCGTAGTAATTCTCGCCTACATCCCGTTTATATAACTTAATTGTGCAACTTCAAACGACATTTATGCTGATGAATATTTTTTTAATCATACAGAGTAAATGCATGCAATTTTTTTCCACCAAAGAAAACTGTCAATCTTTTCAACACCTCAATTTTTATATTTTTACTTATACATACTGTTGTACAGTTATAAGGTTTTTATATCATAAATTATTGAATCTTGAATCTTGGTTTGCTTAAATTGCTGGGCAAATTAGATCAGCTAAAACATATATCTCAATTCGCTTATAAATGTTTCGGTGTGATTTAATACTTTAGAGAGTGTACCTGGTATAAACTTGACGACTTACAAATCTCTTTTGTTGGGGATTCCAGAATAACCTCGGTAAACTTTTGGTTGGTATAGTTCTGTACTTAACCGTGAAATGGGTGCGGCTAGAATGGAGTTTATTTTTCTCGTTAATTGATTGTCGTCGAAATTCCTTTGATATAAGTGATTTGGTTTCACTTGCAGTGTTGTGAGTCACCAGGATAATTCTGATAATTAAAAATTACGAATATACAAAGGAAATTAGGTAGGATATAATCGCCAATTAACTTTTTAGAATTTACAAGCGACGTGAACGTTAAGTGATTTGTGCTTAAATAAATAATGTTTATTAATAGAAACTTGCTGAATTCTTGCTGAATAATGAAAACAAATTAGAAGCTTATCAGATTACGAGAATTCGATTAATTACGAATAAATGACTACTGATTATTTTTGAGTAGCTATTCAATTATTCGCAAAATAACTCATTAATTAAAAAGTTGGATGGTAATCAAATGATAGTTTTAAATGCAGATTTTAGGCATTAAGGTATTTGTGTAATGACAGTTAACCATTTTGATAAAGTTGTTCAGCGCTTTGTTTCTCTGTAGTAGACCGCGAAAAAATTAAAATGACCAAAATGATCAAAATATTGCAACTGAAGAAACAGATAAAATCGCCTAGAGAGTGTAATAAATTTTGCGATGTATCTAGTTGGTATATGTTAGTATATACAGCGTAAATTATTCACAGCTGGAAAGCGATACAGATGCTCATCGTGAATCTGCCGTGAGGAATATGATGGAATTTACAGAAAAGCTCATTTGCGCACATCTTCATCACACACACAACGACCGTATTCGTGTTGTTCTCACTCATTAGGTAGGGATAGTAGAATCAGGATGCGCATGCGCTTGAAACAGTGGATAAATAGTTATCAAGTTGCGCTTGCATGCTACTGCCGAATAAGATTGGTACGGCCAACCTGTTCAATCACATATGCCTAAAAACGTAAAATTAATCATTCGGGATTTTGCGGATCTTCAGTCATTTCGCTGCATGTAGAACCAATCTGCACACACAGCATTCCATTCTATTTTCTTTAACATGTGCTTGGACACATGTCGTTGAACAGCTTGTTCGTACCAACAGTGGCTTACAAGCGCAACTTGTTTACAATTTCTCCACTGTTTCAAGCGCATGCGGATCCTGAGCCTATTGTACCTACCTGATGAGTTTAAACAGCACGAAACCGGTCCTAGAGATTTGTTTGATGAAATTGCATGCAAATGAGAGTTTTTGACTTGAATATCTATATGTGTTTGGGCACATGTGATCGAATAGGTTGATCGTACCAGCCTTATCCAACAACGACATACAAGCGCAACTTGTTTACCATTCTTCCACTGTTTTAAGTGCATGTGAATCGTTATCCTACTGTACTTACCTGATGAGTGTAAAATGCACGCAAATAAGCTTTCTTTGTTCATGATCATGGGTTTTAATCCAATCTGCATGTGTTTGGACACGTGGTTGAACAAATTCGTCGTACCAAAATTATTCAAAAGTGGCATCCAAGCGAAACGTGTTTAGGCTATCATTTAATTAAAAAATAAAAAGGTGCTGCAAACCTGGCAAGCCGTTCCAGACGCGGCATAAAGAACATCATGCATTTTGTGGTCATTTATAATCTTGCTTCTGAGATTCTGCCTATGTTACGACGGATTTTCACATCTTTGCTTTGCCTTTATCGAATGAAAACCTACGTAATTTTAAATAAGGAACACGAGCACAAGCCTGGAATTATCACTCTCAAAAATAGATATACTATTGATTTATATCTTTTCCAATTTTGCAACCAAACGAGTTATTGATTTTCAGTAAACTAGCGTTCAAGGAATGAATTAAAAATCTGAACCTCTACAACCCTTTTAACAAACCATCGATCGGATGTGATGTTAACACGCACAATATTATATATACTGCACATTAATCAGTAAAACATTTTTTTAAATACCCCGACTTGCCGCATACACAAAGCCACTTATTAACTTTAGAAATTACCCATTTTCGCGTTAGTTTCTATCGACATTTTCCCGTACTTGTCTGTTTCCATTTGGATCGTGTCTCCGAAACTATTTTCACCGCTCCCTACATCGAACAATTCATTAGGACAAGCATTTGTTGCACAACGTTTGACTGCACCTCTGTATTAACTCACACTATGTGTTCAACTGGACTATACGTAACATCGCATGAGTACGTGTTATTTTTTTATGGACGGATATTTACTATGCTTTTTGTCACAATAAGCTTATGAATCATGCTAAACCCATTACAAAAGCGCGTCTCGGCTGCTTGGCATGTTACGGCGGATATTTGGACGTTTTTCACCGGGGTGTTTTCCTCTCATGATGAACACATATATACACTCGGTTCTAGACTATGCCGCACAAGCCTGGACACCATGGCTCCAAGAAGACATCTTACGTCTGGATCGCATATACCGGAGAGCTTCTAAGCTTGTCATTGGACTCTAAAATATCCTATTCGCTGGGCGACTCAGACGACTGTAGCTGAGGACACTTGCATAAAGGAGAATGCGAGGTGAACTCATTATCGCATACAAAATACTCACTACTGTTTTCCACCCCCTGGATATATCATTCCACCTAAGAACTTACAGCAACAGCCGTGGTCATGATTGCAAGTTGGAAATACCATATTCCAAACAGAACTGCCGCATGAATTTTTATTCGGTACGTGTGTGCTTTGTTTGCAATTCCCTACCTGCTGATTGGTAAGCTCAAACAGTTTATCTATATTCAAATTAAAACTTGACGATTATATGAGAGCTATATATATATATATATATATTATATATATATATATAATATATATATATAATATAATCATATCTATATATATATATATATATCCTATATATATATATTGTATCTATAGTTCCACTCTGTGTTTATTGTAAAGTTAATTGCTTTTACAACCCTAAATCTTGAATCTTGAATCTTGATTCCGGTTCTCAATGAAGACATTTTAAACTCTCGTCGATTTGCGATTCAGCACACACTAATCGATCAAACCTGTTCTGAATTATTGATCGAAAGTCTTCTTCCGGTCAAAACAAGATTGACCGTGGTCGCAATATGAAGCTTTGAGGTGCACCGTAGTATCAGCGTTTGTACGCGAAGTGAATCACTTCGTGACCTCTATATAAAAAAACAGACTCTTTTTCACTGAAACTTATTCAGCAGATTGAAAAAAGTAGAGAAAATTAATCCGGAATTAAGCATTTATTTGAACAAATGATATTATCAATTCTTGCTTTTTGGAGCACAATCGTTTTTCAAACCTAAATTTTTACAATATTATAGACGAGGCTAGAGTAGTAAATAGGATGTTGTACGGGAATTATTGAAGCCTAATCCACTACATTCGTTTGTTGTTTCTAATGGATTTTGGAGTTTTCAACTATCATATATAATATATATCTATATATCTATAATCGTCTCTCCCTCTCTATCGGGATAATTATATATAGTAGATGATACTTTTATATCATCAGCAAACAATACCATCATACTTTTATTTGCTATTGGTATATCGTTCATATAGACTAGGAACAGTATTGGTCCAAGCACTGCGCCTTGTGGAACACCGCTAGGGACATTGATTTACTTCGATAATAGGCCGTCTACACGAACTCTGATGTGTCTGTTGCTGAGGTAATCATGTATCAATTTATATAGTCTTTCAACAATACCGTATTTCTTTAGCTTGGTCAAGAGTAAATTATGATCAACTCTGTCGAATGCTTTAGAAATCTCCTATTAGCACGCATGAATACAGCCCCCCGCATCTACAACCATCGTCCAATAGTCGAAGCTTGTCAGCAAATTTGTTAGACAAGAGCGAATTCTGCTAAATCTAGGTTGGGCAACTGCCAAACGTTGGTTCGTTTCCAGATGTCGCAGTATTTCTGCGGTTATTATTCGCTCAAAAACTTTGATACCGAAGACAGCAATGTAACCGGCCTGTATTTTTTAACTTCAGAACGGCAATCACCTTTGCAAATGGGTATTATTTATCCCTGTTTCCAGTCTTTTGGTACCACGCCATCTTGGAGCAAATTATTAAACAAGCAGGATAAAGGATCAGAGAGCTGCGCATGACAGGTTTTGAGCAGCTTTGGAGTTATCTCGTCTAGTCCTGGAGATTAATTTACGTTTAATTTTCGTAAGTGCTGCGCTACCACAAGCGGAGTAATCAATACTTCACTCAAGGCCGGTCGGTCAATTCGATTGATTGGTTCCTGATTAGGCTCCTTGGATTTCGGCGCAAAAACTCCAGCATAAAAGTCTGCTAACAGGTCAATGGTCTGATTGATGGATTTTGTGAAGCCAGACGAAGTTTTTAGGACAAACACTCCTGGTTTTATATTCGTTCTATCGTTTACGAGTCTATATAAAAGCTTCGGATTCTGGTGCATCTGAGAAATCAATTGGAAAATTTGTTTATCATATCGAATTAAGCTGATAACTTTGTTTTGCAGTCGTGTAAATTATGCCCAATAATTAGCTGTGTTGGTAGCTTTGTCAAACTCCCACGCCATTGCCTTTTGTTTCATCCACTTTTTAGTCTTGCTTCATAGTACAAATTTCTTACGTTGAAACATTTTCTTTAAAACAAACATTGAATGTTCCTCCAATATAGATTTCAGGTGCTGTAAGAGAGAACGCCAATGACTATCTGAATCGGAGTAATCCAGTTGTGCGAAACTAGTGCTTTGTAACTCGGCACACAGAGCACGGTAGTTCACAATTCTAACGCATTTTGTCCCGTCACTATTGCGTCTAGCGCTACAAACGTACTCGAATTCTAGGACAACGTGATGGCTTCGTCCGATTGGCGGTTTATAAACGATATTCTCAACAGCTGTGGGATCTGATGTAAGTATAAGGTCCAAGGTAGACGGCTGCTTTGATCCTCTCATACGAGTAAATCCAAAAACGTGGTTATAAAGGGGTGCGTAATCCAAAACGGCTCGAAGTTCATTTTCAAGTGTCTCTGATGGATGATCATCCCTGCTAAGGAGCTGGGAAAGCGTGTTTATTTTTTCAGTCAACACGGAAGCTTTTGTTTTTAAAACGTTTTAACATGTCGCGAAAATGTAAACGAAGGATGTTTGATGCCCCGCACGCTTTAAATGCTGCGCAATTTTTTTATTTTGAAGGATGGGGAATTTGCTGCGCCGGTCAGAAAAGTGCGAAAGAAAACTTATATATGGGGGTTTAAAAATCGTGCAGCATGACTTTTCACCAACTTCCATCACAATCAAAAAGCCTAATGCTTGCAGACGAAAACGAAGCTGATTTGGATTTGAATGTGACTGGCAATCTCAAATTTTCCCATCAAAGTTTAACGTCCCTCTTATTCGCATTGAAATTCTGTGTTTAAACTATTTTGATTAACTGAAAATTCGTTTTAACGAATAAAGTTTTCTTCTTCTTCTTCTTCTTCATTATCAATATTTGAGTATTGTAGCGCGTTGTTACATAGCGCAAAGCATTATTCAGTTTATTGTTTAGGTCGAGAATTGCTGTTGGAGAACGATAGATCACTCCAATAATGCATTGGTCTCCTGAAGTAAGAGTTAGCGAGCACCAAATTGTATCAGTTATATCATTCAAGGAAATTCAAGGTTTTTAATGGTCTAAGAAGCAACAAGCTTAACGACAACCATAGGATGGTAAAAATTTAAATTAAAGTTTATAAACAATATAAGAACATAGATTAAACAGTATATAGGTGTTCTGGAAACGAATAATGCAATTAAAATTCGTCTAATTTCGTTTTAAAGTCATGCAAGCTAGTGGCGTGAGCAACGGTTGAAGGTAAACTGTTCCAAGTAAAACAGACACGGACAGAGAAAAAATACCTTCTACAGTTCAGGCGGGAATGGGGTACGACCAGCACATATTCATGGGTCCGATAATTCCTCGTATCCCTTCGCGTGAATAATTCCTGTAAGGGATGTTTCGGGGTATGGAATGTTTTGTAAAGTAAGATAAGGTCTCCTCTGATTCGTCGATAGGGAAAATCAAACAGATTCAGTTGAGCTATCCTTTCTTTATATGGTTTGTTTCGGATGCTGAGAACTAGTTTCGTTGAGCGGGGATAGATTCGCTGCATAAGTTCCACATCCCTCTTGAGCCACGGAGACCATGACTGCACACCGTATTCCATGACTGGTCTCAAGTATGTATTCATGATCCTTGGGAATATCTTGGGCGAAAATTTCCCACATACACGTTTGAGTAGATTTAGAACACGTGTTGCTTTTTAAAGGCACTGTTAGTTTGAAGTGATGTTTTTAAACTGGAGCATATCCAGACACCCAAATCTTTTTCTTCACTGCAATTTTCAAGGACATGCGAACCTATGTGATATGTGAAATCTACTCGATTCCCCAAATTCATGATCCTGCATTTGTTGAAGTTAAACGGCAGTTTGTTCATCAACGACCAGCTGTGAAGCGTATCAAGATCCTTTTGTAAAAGCAGGGGGACCCAAAGTCTTCCGGACTACGAATGCTGCGCCAAATCTTTGGTCGTCCGCAAATAACGGAATTTTACATCGAACAATTTCCGGTATTTCATTGACATAAATCAGAAAGAGGATCGGACCAAGGACTGAGCCTGGGGAAACTCCGCTAGTTGCTGCAATTGGTTTGGATAATGCACCATCAACACGTACCTGGTTAGTGCGATTTGTTAGATAGTCATTTAGATAATTCAGCAACTTTCAGTGATACCAAGCCTTTCGAGCTTCTGCAGTAGTAGGGAATGTTCAACACGATCGAATGCTTTTGAAATATCTAAGTAGCACGCGTGCATTGCTTGTCATTTATCTACCGATTTTGTCCAATAATCTAGCGTTACCAATAAATTAAACAAACAGGAATAATTTCGTCTAAATCCATGTGGTTCCTCGAGCAACTGATTATTCTCGAAAGTGTTTCATTAGATCGTCAACAATGAGTCGCTCAAGTAATTTTGAAATCACTGGTAACAGAGTAACGGGTCGGTAGTTGGAAACATCGGAGCGATTTCCACCTTTGTAAATTGGAGAAATTATTCCTCGTTTCCAATCTGTAGGAATCACTCCACTTGCCAGTGTTTGCTCGAACAGATAAGTGAGTGGTTTGTACACCAAACTCGCAAATTGCTTCAATATTTTCGGGGTTATTCCGTCGGCCCCAGGAGACTTTCCGGTTTTAAGATTAAATAAACCTTGGAGGACGCGTTTCTCAGTGACACTTATTTCACTTAGGGCAACTGTGTTTGAAAGTGTTGGATTTGGGCTGTTTATTGCATGTTCTATCGGGTTGAATACGATGAATAAAACGTGGCTAAAGCATCAGCAGTTTCTGCTGCAGTTGTTGTTGGTCCAGCTGATGTGTTCACGGACGCTACTCCATGTTTCACCTTAGCTTGATCGTTAACCATACGATATAGTATTTTGGGGTTTCGCTCCATCATGCTTGATATCACTTCTTGGAAGCACAACTTGTCTTGGATGACAAATTTGTTTACTTTGTTCCGCAGTAAACGGAATGTTTCCCAGGTCTCGGATGATGGGTTTTGCCGATGGTGTCGCCAAGCAATGTTTCGTACCGTTAACCACTTACGAGTTCGGCTTCTTAATTTAAATTCAAAGTTTTTTTTTGAGTTCCTGAGGACAAATTCGGAGCTCACTTCGATTGAACTTTTGAGATTAGATATTAGCCATATCCAAAAGTCATGTACGTTGCTGGTTTCCGGTTGGCAGTTAAACGTGTTTTTCAGAGCATCACTCAACGCCATAGTGTTGATCCGCCTAACTCTTTTACGGGCCTCATTTGTTCTTACAGCTTCAAACAGATAGTCAAACTGGATGACGACGTGATCACTTAGTCCCAGTGGACTTTCGTAAGCAACGTTATCAATGTCATGTTCATTGCTTGTCAGAACGAGATCTAAGAGTGCGGGTAAACCGTTTCCGCGGTATCGGGTATTACATGTAATGTGGTTATAGAGGAATATCGTCAAACAACTCACTGAATGCGCGGTCGAGGGAGTGTTCTGGGTAAATGGTGCTGCTCTGCAGATTCGGTAAATTGAAGTCACCCATAATCAAAAATCCACAAGTGTATCTGGAAGTAACCATGCGAATTTTATCCAGTAGAGCCAGATTGTAAGTTTCCTGTGCAGACGGTGGGCGATATACTACTCCCAAAACACAGTCTTCACCGTTAGCTAGTCGGATTGAGCACCAGAGTGTATCCAGTAACACGATGTCTGGATCCGTAATCTCACGGCACAGAAGGTTTTGGCTATAATACAAAGCTACTCCTCCTCCTCTGGTTTCACGTTCATGACGAATAAGTGACATTCCTGGTAATTCAAGTTCACTATTTGTTTGCTGAGTCTGCAGCCACGTTTCCGTTACGGCGATGATGTCTGGTGAACATCTCGAAAAAACTGCACGCAGTTCACCGATTTTGTTTCCGAGACATTGTGCGTTGGTGTAGATGCATTTCATAGTTGTTTTTCTTAACAAGGATGGGGTGTGGGGAAGGAGGCTAGTGGAGTGCAGAATATATGTTAGGCCGACGCCTCCAGAGTCGGCAAATGAAGGTTTTTTGCTTGCAGGGATGCTTGATCGTTTTGGGGTTGTACTGTTGGAACACAGTGATCTATCGTATCGGCTGAAATTGTTTCTGACACGTCAACAACTGATTGACTTGGTAGTGTTTCTATTGAACTTAGTGGTGCATCTATCTTTCCAATATGGTGTTTCGATGCACCTAGTCTAATTTCTCGCGGGATCATTCTGCGGCCATTTTCCCAACGAGTTTTGACCGTGTTCAACATATCATTACGCAAGAACGTTATTTTAAGGGGCTTAGGACCGATGCCCTTATAATTCGTAGATTTGGGGATGCGGAACGTGTCCGTCACAGCTACATCATCCAAACCAAGTATATCACTGAGGAATCTCCATTGTAACTGATCGTGTTTGCGCTGCACCGCTTTATCAGTTGCTTCATCAGCTTCTGGAACTCCCAAAAGGATTATACTTCGATCATCCCTCTGTTTCGTTTGGTTTTGTTGCTGGTCCTTTCGGGCCCTTTCCCACCAGGGCACATCAGAAAAGATCCTTGCAGTGGTCTCTGAACGCTCCTTACGCAGGAGAAAAGCGGATAGTAAGATGTTTTCAAGATCCCTTTCAGAGTGAACCGTGATTCTAAGCAATCTTGGCTGGTCCAGATTTGAAGAAGTAGGTTTATGACTTAGTCGTATCAATGATAATGGTTCAACTGGCTCCAAGTCCATGTTGTTGCACAACCTTTTCCATTCTTCTTTATCGTGCTTTAGCCTGTCCCCTAGTAAGGTGGCACTCGTTTCCTTTACGTTGGTGCAAATCACACTTAGTCCATGGACTGAATGTACACTCTGTGTTTGGCGCCTTCGCTGGTTGCTGGACGTTTCAACTACCTTAGATCGAATACCTATAATATACCGATATAATGGTGCTAGTACTACACTTTCGATTTAGAGTCCAAATCCGTTCGCTACTGCTTGGTTCTGCTGTTTTTTGCAGTCTGTTTCGCACGACAAACCTAACTCCATACAGTCGATTCATAACAGCCCCTGCCGCCCCCAAAATTTGTAATCGTTTTCTGTTAGCATACTAGTGTCTGCTAGCCGCATCACTTCACCCTTTTTAGCTTGTTGTCAAAAACAACTGATTTTATTACGCCTCTGATATTCGTGACCTCGTCATGCAATGCAGGGATCATGGAGCGGGTGTCCACGATCGCGTTCTCAGAAAACAGCCTAGACAACACTGCCAGGATAAAAGTTTCATTAGAAGTTGATATTGTACTACACTATAACTGTTAAGAGCGAGCTATTCAATAGACCTTTTGCACGATGGTTCGCTTAAGACAGTTGTTTTATTTTTGGTTCTTGAGTAAAAAATAATATGAACGATAATTCATCAGCGAGGGAATTTCAAACCACTATCAGTGTTTACGCTCTGGCGGACCACGTTTCTTTATAGACCACAGCGTCGTACTAGACAATGTAAAAGTGTAGAGACGCGGTATTAAACCTATGACGATTGCCTGCATATGGAGGCGGTCGAAACTTCCAAGATCAACGTACCTGAGATCTCCACAATCTAAGGCGCACCAATGATGTGAGAGCAAATTAGCCAATATTGATTTTATACCTTTTCTATTTTCTGAAGCTACTGATAAATGGTGTTTGTAGAACGATCCAGGGTCAAATATGGTGTCACAAAATGATAACTAGTAAACCGCCTAAGATGCTGATAGACGATCAATGAATTGTAGTGTCCACTGACCTTGACTGTGTTCACTTGCATCAAAATGACGTGAATACACAGAGGGTTAGGCGAATCGACCACTGATACTAGTCTTGACCATGCGACTTGGCACACCCCTATGCTTACTATATGTTGCTTATCGGTTGTGTCAAGCAGTGGGGTATATTGCTACTTCGTCGGTTCCTTGTCCTGACTATCAACATTGGTTTGTCGAAGCTTTTGAGTTAGAAGCGAAATCTTACACGATAATTGCTCCAACCAATGGCATATAAATTTCTTTCCATTGTGATCTATCCTAAACACATTGCAAGTTTTATATATGTTGCGAAACATCTTTTCAGAAACGTTTGCGGAGCAAATATCGCTCAGGTACACGACGGATTAACTTGACTTTTAAACTTTGATGGACGGCTGTTACATACACATCAGACTTTAAATTCATCTAAACAGCTATATACCGTAAAAAAGTTAGACGCTAGAAATATGAACTAAACCCCGAATTAGACTGAAAAAATAAATATCAAACTCCAGCTGTAAAAATTGTTTAAAAAAATAGTGAAAGAATTTCGTCTAGACTGCTAATGTCTGAAAACACTTTTTCATGGCGATTTCGATATGATTTTACGAATTCACTACTTTTTACAAAATCGGCATATAAATGATGAAAATTTAATATATTTTAAAATCTTTACGTGAGTATGGATATCTTCGCGTAAATAAAATAGATTTCCAGTTTGCATTTGGAATAAGTAGTTCCTCGATTAACTGCGAAAATTGCCGTTCTTTTGCAAAGACGGATGCATCTCTTATAATGTCTAGCTTTGAAAGCCTCTCGGAATACATCAGACAGAACAATATTCCGTCTAGTACGAACATATTTTACGAACATTCCGAAAATTAATTTTCTTACATTCACGAAATAATAAAGTCTAAAATTCTTGTTCAAAAATGCCCATCATTGAAAACGAAACGAATATTTTATCGGCGCTTCATATAAAATATTCAAAATGATGACGGACATGAAATGTGCGAAAACGATTCTTATTAATAAACCGAATAACTTCTATTATTGATTTATTTTTCTTTTAATTTTCGCTTTTTATGGATTCGATTCTCGGAAAATCTATCAACTTCAATCTGTGCAGGAAACGTTTTATAATCTTGTACCTCATTTGAGATAATTTTTTCCTATTCACCGTTAGCTATTCTCTGGGGATCAGGAAGTTGAGCAATGATTTACCGAATATGTAAGCAAAGACGCTTGTAAAATTGGAAATGACAAATCCCTCGTTCATTAAAATACGTCAGCTTTCACCTAGAGTGTAATGGGTGATGAGAACGGATGCTAAATAAACTTTGAGCCGATAGCGAAAAAAACGGTGGTGATCGACTGAGTACTGCATATATCCGTGAAATTTGGTAGTAGACATTGTTGTAACCAAATCAGAATCAGTAATCACTTACTTATTCCAGTCTTTAGCATCTTGTCCTACATCGACCATCATAGAGATTTCTTTATTCTGATGATTTCGCCAGATGTTGCCAAATTAAACCAACATTCTACCCGCTTCTGCTCCAAGACATTTTCGGGCATCCTCTTCTCCATTTATCTCTTAATGAGATTAATCAAACTATGTGATCATTTAAAATTATGGAATATGTGAGCACCTTGTGTTTGAGATGTACATCGTTAGTCGATAATGAACTGAGGTGAATGATAAATGACTCTCATGCAATTGGTAGTTTGAAAACCTACAATTCGTATAACATCAGTAACCGTCAGTAATAAATGAAACGTTTTACCAAATGTAAGCAATCGGTTCGGTAAACAACACTCACCATAACCAAGTTTGATTTGAAAATAAGGACACAATGAATTTCATAATTTGAAATCCTTCGAGACTGACCTTATTTTATACTGTGAGTGATTCATCAAAAATCATCTCTTCTATCAGAATGAACCTGAAACCTAGGTTTGGCAATTAAATGGAATGCGTTCAATTGCTTATCTCTCAGTGGATTTTCCATCTGCTATTTACTTTTATTTCTTATACCCAATGTCGTATCTTTGCCATTACAGAAAATACAATACCACCAATAATAGATCAAAATATTGGTAGTTGTCTAACCAAATACATCGCGATATTTACCATGGCCTTCAAAACAAAACTGAGCTCGTCACTGAGATGTGACCGGTCATAAGTTATACTTGAATTCTAATGGCACAGTTTGCGCTGCAAGACTGTTTTCTGCTATTTCATCGCCTCCGTTGATGATTTTAACACCGCATTGAAACAGCGAGCAATCGTAAATCGAAGAAATCGCTGTAGAACCAATGAATATCTATTTATTTCATGCATAGAAACCAAGTAAAGTAAGCTAAAAATTGACCCAACTCCAGTGTTACGAAGATCCACTTTCGTCCGCAATTTTGATTCATTCCATAATGTTGAACTTTAGTCGTATAAAAAATAAATAACATTAGTTCCGGTGTTGATTTTCATCATTCCTTGTTCCATTAAAATAAATAAGCGATTCAAATATAGTTTTGATTTTATTTCATCTAATACTGCACCGATCTCGTTATCTTGAATCCTTTAGTTTTGAACCGCATATGTTAATTATTCTATTGAAAAATTATCGTGAATTCAGTTATTACAATAAAACATTCTTGATATATTTGATTCGGCATTTCTGATGGTATAAATTCCCTATAATCCTCTAGCGCAATCATAATTTCAGTGACGCACTACCACACGTGTTACTCCGTTTATTATCATATGATTATTTAAAAAATATATATATAACCACTTTGATTGTGCCAGTTTTTCCAGCAGAGCTGTATTTCGAGCACGAATTTGTTTAAAAATCACGTGAAAATCGGTAACCTTGCAGGCGATGACGTTCTTGTGATAGGTGGAACAGGCGACCATAGACAATAGTGCGTTTCGCTGAAAAACCCAATCTGGTTTTCAATGATGTTCATGCAGCAGGTGGATCGTATATAACTGGCGGTCCTCGTTCCACTGACAATGGTTTGCAACAATTGTCCAGTGGCCAATGACTGAGCAGCATTTTATTCATGAAACGTTCGCTGTATCGAATGCCACATTGTGTCTAACCTCAAATTTGGGTCGTAGTCACAAGCGGCGCACGACTGAGAAATCTAGGAACACTGCGTTGAATGTCCGGAAAGCACGAAAGTTCACGGGTGAATGTTATAATTATTTATTCTTAATTGGAAGATGAGAAATGACTGTTTGTTTAAACTATTGATAAGTAATAATTGATCGTTTATTATCATGTAAAATGTGTTATTTATATTCTTGAGCATATTGTAAATATCTGCCATTCGTTCAGGTTTTCAACAATTCCTACCAGTTCGACCGAATTATCAATCGCCCGCGGATTTATATTTACCTTGTTCTATCTCCGACAAACATCAGCAACGTGATGACGACCTCCTGGTTATTGGTGTTGGTCAAATGCGGACGGGAACCACGAGCCTGAAGCATGCGCTTCAAGCACTCTACAACAAGCCATGTTACCACATGAGTGATTTGGCCTTCAAACTAAAACAGCCGCACATTTCAAATTGGATCGAGGCGATTAAGGATTTGGATGAGACAGGTCGTACTGGTCGACTCTCGAAGGATTCGAAGTTTTGGCGCAAAATGTTTCAAGGGTATGGCTGCGCGGTAGACTACCCGACGTGTCTGTTTTACAAAGAGCTGATGCATATTTATCCGAGAGCAAAAGTGAGATAATTTATTTCGCTGATTCGCAAAACCTCGGTATTGTTCGTTGGCATTATTTTACCGTTAAAGCCATTTAACGCCGAAAATATAATGATTAGTATGTATGATGAATTTTTCGTGTTTTAATTTATGCCGTTGAATTGTTTGGGCAAAATCGACCCTGAATCTTAACTTTCGTGACATTCAATGAATATAATTTTGGTCAAATCTCTCAATTGCTTGACAGGGCAATGGTGCATTCCGATTTTGTTGTTATACTTCCAGTATTTTCCATAAAAAATATCGCCAATTTTAAGTCATCTTCTCATGCCAAACTCATGAAAGATCGCCTTGATTTTGTTTTATTTGAAATTAAATCCTGTCTTAACTACATACAAATATTAAAATTCAAGGTCCGTTGACACTCGTTAATCTTTTGTTAAATACGATTCCTTATTTACAAAAAAACAGAAGGGAAATATTTTCAGATATTAGCTTCTCCGAATTTGACCTGTTCTCTACCAAAACAGCATTTTCATTCCTACAAAAGTGTACCCATTAATCAATCTAATGCATGGGTTTTTCCAGTTCTACTAGATTCATGTGCACAAAATATAAAAAATAATTTTAACCACCGCTTAGTGTCTTTCCTAATTTTCTCATTCTGTTATCGTGATAAAAAAGTATTAAAGTTACAATGCTGTTGGATTCCATTGCCTTAATTTTTTCAAATTCATTATTAGTGTAAACTTGCTGGAATAGTTATAATCATCATCATATAATCATCAATATTTTAACGTCATTCTTATCGACGGATCAATTTTGTCAAAATGTTTTCCTAACAGGTTGCCGGGTTTTAATTTTAATCTGCTTTGGAATCACGGAAATATATTTACCCTCATCTATACACCAGTCTAGTTTGTAAAAAAATGGTTAATTTGTTCGGTATTCATCAAACGCGTTTGTTCCCTTTTTTAATATTCTGATGATGGGAATTTTTCTGTATTTTTAACACTATAGTTTATACTAACAATCAGAGATCCTGTACAATGGGTTCAGAGCTGTCGAGCGACGACCTTGAGTAAGCATATGTTGCAGCAGCCGACTCTTGGCGAACGGATAGCCCGCCGGCTGAACGCTTCTTCGGATTTACCTAAATTGCACAATTTGATGTTTGCCAAAGCATTGGGCAAGAACTTCAAAAGCATGACAGATGAAGAACTGCAAGAGGCACTCCGTAATTGGAATAAATCGGTTATTTCCAGCATTCCAGCGGAACGTCTTCTCATTTTGGATATCCGCAGTGGGTGGTCACCAATTTGTGATTTTCTCGGAGTCGCGATGCCGAAAAATCAGCTAAAATTTCCACACATGAACAAACGTGAAGAGATGAAAATTCGGTTGTCAAATTTCTTTCACTTTGTGCGAGCATTGGATATTTTGATTCAATGTTTCATACTGTTTACCATTGTCCTACTCGTTTTAACTTTTGCCCATTTTGCTCCTTTTCGATAACAGATGAATCTGATCACGAGAAAAACTACTCTCATTTTCATTATTGTACTATAATTCATAATTATCTTATAATTTATTATTTTTCAAGGTTATTCAGGATAATTAAAGGTTTTTAATGGAAAAATTGAAATGTAAGTGTATAAAACAAGGTAAGCAATTAGATTGAACAGTATATAAGTAATCGGGAAACGAATAATTCAATAAAAACTTGTCTAATTTCGTTTTAAAGTCATGCAAGCTAGTGGAGTGAGCAACGATAGAAGGTAATCTGTTCCAAATAAAACAGGCACGGAGAGAATAAAAATACCTTCTACAGTTCAAGCGAGAATGGGGTAACACCAGCATATATTCATTGGACCGATAATTTCTCGAATCCCTTCGCGTGAATAAATCCTGTTTGGATGGTTTGGGGTATGGAATATTTTGTAATGTATGATAAGGTCTCCTCTGATTCGTCGATAGGGAAAGTCGAATAGATTCAGGTGATATATCCTTTCTTTTTACGGCTTGTTTCGAATGTTGAGAACTAGTTTTGTTGAGTGGTAATAGATTCGCTGCACAAGTTCTAAATCCTTCTTGAGCAACTGAGACCACGACTGCACAGCCTATTCCATGGCTTGTCTCAAGTATGTATTAATAATCTCTGAGAATATCTTGGGTGAAAATTTCTCAAATTCCCATTTCAGTAGATTTAGGACACGTGTTGCATTTGCAAAGGCATTCAGAAACACAAAGTATTTCAGACTGGTAGTTTGTTAGCTGAAATGTCATTTAGCCTTAAGAACGTTATCTCTTTTTCGAAATGGCGAAATATTTTATAAATATCCTGTAAGCATTGGTGACATAAGAATACATACATTTGAGTTAAAATGACCGCCAAGCATGATTATAAAACGTTCAATCTATGGAAACGTTATTTTCGTGATTATTCGAAGCTGATTTGCGAATGTCGGAAGGCCGCAATAAACTTTAGGAAAGTTGAAAATTTTCAACAATATTATGCTTCAAATTAAACAGTATTCCGCTTGTTCTGTGTACATACCTCATGGATCTGAATAGCCAAATTGTTTCGATGGTAATTTGGAAGATGAAATTAGAACCTTGACATGGTCACACGGATATTCACTAGATCTATCAAACATTTTAACCGATAATTTCAAATCGAATTTGAACGGTTTGAGCATAGTTTACCAGACTCCTGAAAATATTGTCTAACCCTAATTCTGTCTTGTTCAGTTAACCTGTTTTTATGTGCAATATTATAGTTTTACAAGTTTTCCCTTTGATAAATTATCTTTGATAAATTCTAAATCAAAATGATGTTTGTTTTGCCAGTTGGAGGAAAATGTCTTTACATGGATATATATTACGTCGCTTGAACCCAGTTTGCTAATTCTCTGATATCAGAAAATACTAGATGGGGTACTGGTTGATTTAAAATCAGAAAGAAAGAAAAACTTGCTTAATTTTCTACCACGAACAGGAAGTGACCTCTATTGTTGCGTTTTACGCTTAAAGTGTGGGAATAACACTTGCGGTAAATTATAGAAGCTCGGCTAAAGTCACGTGTTAGCAGCAGTCAAATCTAAAGATTGCGAAAAAATTCAATTTGAAGCTTGAGAATTTTTGAGTGTATTTCAAGAAGGGACTGCTAATTAGATGGCTTTATCGAAGCTTAGATTTTTAGAAATATTTCGTTGAAAAACGAAGTACCTTAAGATGGATGACATGAAGATGGCATGTAGAGTTTAAGTATTTAATTATTTGCCATTTAAATAAAGATAAGCGTGAAGTACATGATTATAAAATATTTCCATCAAGGTTCAAAATGGCATTTGTACTAGAATTCGACTTGTTGGAATATGCAATTAAAACATTCTGACGGTGAACAAATACGACTGTATCTAGCCAAATATGTTGAATAGCCGAAAGATATAGCATAAAAATATAGAAATTTAATGTACGATTTCAAAAGCCTTCACATTTGTGTCCTAATTCAGAAAGCGTTGCACTCAAATGCTATAAGAGATTCAAAATACAATTTTTTCTGTATTTATATTTTAAAATACAATCAATTTGACTTTAAGCACATTAACGTAATTATTTTGAATAGCATACAAACAATTAAAATATAGTGAAACGTTTTCAATGATTCAGGTAAAATCAGGGTAACCATTAAATAGTATTCCTGTGTGTGGTCTGGAGTACATTGTATTTAATCGTTTACGTTTGATGTACAACAATGTTATACCTGCTGAAATCCATTAAATGAGCGGTGTAATTGTTCATGATAATACGAATTGTTTCTAGTAAAGCGTCTACAGATCTTCCCTAGCAAATCTCACAGACCAGTAGCAAGCTTGAATAGATCTTCATTTTGTTCGCTTTCATATAATATGCCATAGATCCAGAAATTTCCTTTTTCATTGTTTCCAAATTCGAATTTTGATATACATATTTGCATACAAGTATACCAAGGATTCCGCCTAAGCTCATCAAATGCTGTAGAACAGCCTTACTACAGCCTCTTCACCATTTACTCTTTCAGTGCTGGCTGTACGAGGGTGTCCCACAAGAGATGTGAGACACAAAGATCATCACATTATATAAGAATAAGGAAGATAGAGGCGAAGGCAACAATTAAAGAGGAATCAACCTTCTGAATGTTGTAGTTAAATTGTTTACTAAAGTCTCACAGATCCGGCTACAAGTTTTAGCTGATAGAATTTACTCCGAATCTCAATGTGTCATCCGCAGAGCAAGATCAACCATTGACATGAACATTCTCCCTGAGACAACTTCAAGAAAAGTGTCGGGAACAGCAGTAAGCCATTATACGCTGTTTTATTGATTCAACTAAGGCATTCGGCTACGTCAGCAGGGAGGGTCTTTTCCAAATGCTTGATCTGCTAGGCTGCCCACAAGACTGTTCAAACTCGTTATTTCGTTCCACTCAGGCATGAAGGGCTCAGTCCATTTTAACGGTTGCAGTTCAGAAGCATTGAAAATTCGCCGAGGCGTCAAACAAGGGTGTGTTCTTGCTCCCACGCTGTTTGGCATTTTCTTTGCTCTGTTTCTGAAGCACGCTTTTAGTACGAGAACAGCAGGAATTTACCTACGCCCGCGAAGTGATGGCAAGCTTTTCAACCTGAATCGGTTGAGAGCACAAACTAAGGCAATGGTTGTGCTAATCCGTGAACTGGTGTTTGTCGGCGATGCAGCCTTTATTGATCAGTCCCAAGAGAACCTCCAGTCGCTAATGGACTGTTTTCGTCGGCATGCATAAACGTTGGGCTAACAATCAGCATTAGCAAGACCAAAGTCCTTGGTCAAGGGATTGTATCGCTTCCAATAATCACCGTTGGAAACTGTCAGCTTGAACCAGTACATCATTTCACATATTTTGGTTCAACCATTGCGGATAAACTCTAGCTGAACATGGAGATTGATATGCGGATTGGCAAAGCAGCTGTCATTTTGTCCCGTCTGAACTTTCGTGTTTTGGGCAAACGAAAGTTGATTGTAAAGACAAAGATGATGGTATACAGCGCGTGCGTACTAAATGCGCTGCTGCAGTGAATCCTGGACCAGCCACGCAAGACACAAAGGGAAGCTGAATGCTTTCCATCTACGAAACATCCGTCGTTTCTTGAACATATCGTGGATGGACAGAGTGACTAACGCTGATGTGCTTTCAAAAGCTGGTCTACAGAGCATGTTCACCCTATTACGTCAGCGCCGCCTGCGGTGGCTTGGTCATGTCTACAAAATGGAAAATGGTCGTATTCCGAAAGATCTACTTTATGGTGAGTTGCAATCGGGAAGACTACAATTGCGGTACAAAGATGTTTGCAAAAGAGATATGAACGATCTTGACATTGACCCTGCGTGTTGGGAAGAACTTGCTCTTGACCGCTCACATTGGAGGCATTGTGTAAAGCGTCGTCTGC
The DNA here is from genome assembly GCA_013407085.1 of Atriophallophorus winterbourni. Lineage (NCBI taxonomy): Eukaryota > Metazoa > Platyhelminthes > Trematoda > Plagiorchiida > Microphallidae > Atriophallophorus > Atriophallophorus winterbourni. Next base: position 7,048 of record JACCGJ010000460.1, on the reverse strand, counting down.
AAGCTGGGGAGAAGCAGACACAGCTCTTGGCTACTGTACGCAGATCACGCCGCTGGCATGCAACTGACGCTCAACGAACGAGTTCTCTCTATCTTTGCAAGCGCGATGGGAGGGATTGCTTCTCCCGAATCTGACTGTTTAGTCATTCGAAATGCTAAGAACCATGACATTTCATGCGGTTATGATGTACATCCATGGTCGACATCGACCGAAGGAGACCAACAACAAGTATACCTTTGGTTACCATTATACCACTGTTTGAAGGGTCACTCAACCTGATTTTACTGTCTCGACATGATGACGGCAAACATCCAGCATCCGGTAATGGTTTGTAAGAGATGGGGGTGCGAGCACCAAAATATTGGTAGTTTATAAGTGCCTTGAGTGCTTGACCAAGAATCACTTTGTGATTCTGTATTTGAACATCGTGTTTCTTTGTAAGAACAGTATTTAACAGTGGCATACAAGTATACCTTTGGTTAAACGCAGTTTGTTTTTCAACGACCAGCTATGAAGCGTATCACGATCATTTTGTAATAGCAGACGGTTTTCTGCGCAACGGATGCAACCTCATATCCTTATGTCGTCCGCAAATAACGAAGTGCTACATCGAACAAGTCCCTGTACTTCATTGACAAAAACCAGAAATTGGATCGGACCAAGGACTGAACCCTGTGGAACTCCGCTATTTGCTGCAGTTGGTTTTAATAATGCACCGTCAAATCGCGTACATGGGTAGTGCAATGTGTTAGGTAGTCATTTTGCCTATTCAACAACTTTCCGGTGATACTAAGCATTTCAATCTACTGCAGTGGTAGGTTATGGTCAACACGATCATATGCTTTGGAGATATCTAGGTAGCAGGCGTGTATTGCTTACCCTATATCTACCGATTTTGTTCAATCATCCAGCGTTATCAGTAAATTAGATAAACAGGAATAATTCCGTCTAAATCCATGCTGTTTTCTAGAAAGAAGCTGATTATTTTCGAAATGTTACATTAGATCGTCAACAATGAGGCGCTCAAGTAATTTAGAACTCACAGGTAACAGCGAAACTGGTCAGTAATAAGAAACATCGGAGCGATTTCCACCTTTATAAATAAATAAAAATCTAAATCGGGGTTTTTAATCTGTAGGAATCACTTCATTTGCCAGTGCCTGTGTGAACAGGTAGGTGAGTGCTTTGTATAGAAAATTCGCACATTGCTTCAATATCAGCAGGGTTATTCCGTCGGCTCCAGGAGGCTCTCCGGTCTTAAGATTAAATAAGGCTTGAAGGACTGGTTTCAACGTTGCATTTATTTCACTCATTGCAGCCATGGTTGAAATGGTTTAATTTTGGATGTAAATTGCATGTCCTCTCGGGCTGAATACAAATGAATATAACGTTGCTAACGACTCAGCAGTTTCTGATGCAGTTGTTTTTGGTCCCGCTGACGTGTTCACGGACGCAACTCCAGGTTTCACCTTAGCTTGATCGTCAAGCATACGATAAAGTATTTTAGGGTTGAGCTCCATCATGTGTGATATCTCTTCATGGAAATACAACTTGTCATGGATGACAAATTTGTTTACTTTGTTCCGAGTAAACGGAATGTTTCCCAGGTCTCTGATGATGGGTTTTGCTGATGGTGTGGCCAATTATTGTTTCGTAAATTTAACCACTTACGATTTCGACTTCTTAGTTTATATTGGAGGTTCTTCTTGAGTTTCCGAGGACAAATTCGGAGCACACTTCGGTTGAATTCTGGAGATTAGATATTAGTCATACCAAAATCTAATGTACGTTGATGGTTTCCGGTTAGCTGTTAATGGCGTTTTTAAGAGCATCACTCAAAGCCATAATGGTGATCCGTCTATCTGTTTTAAGGGCATCATTTGTTTTTACACCTTGATACAGATATTCAAACTGGATGACGACGTGATCAGTTAGTCCAAGTGGACTTTTCTAAGCAACGTTATCAATGTCGTATTCATTGCTTGTCAGAACGAGATCCAAAAGTGAAGGAACATCGGTTACGCGGTGTCGGGTATTACAGGCAATGTGGTTATCAAGAGGAATATCGTCCACCAACTCAGTAAATGCACGTTCGAGGGAGTGTTCTGACTGTAAGGTACAGCTTTACTGTTTAGTTAAACTGAAGTCACCCATAATTAAATTCCACAAGTTAATCTGGAAGTAACCATACGAATTCTGTTTAGTAGGGCCAGATTGTAAGTTTCCTGTTCAGACGATGGGCGATATACCACTCCCAAAACACAGTCTTCGCCGTTAGCTATTCTGACTGAGCACCAGAGTGTATCCCGTAACACGATGTCTGGATCCGTAATCTCAATGCGCAGAATGTTTTGGCTATAATGCAAAGCTACTCCTTCTTCTCTCGTTTCACGGTCATGACATTCCGTGTAATTCTAGTTCACTATTTGTTTCGTGAGTCTATAGACACTTTTCCGTTACGGAGATGATGTCTGATGAACATTTGAGACACACTGCACACAGTTCAACCATTTTGTTTTCCAGAAATTGTACGTTGGTGTAGAGGCATTTTATAATAGTTTTTTCTCAAAAAGGATAGGGTGAGGGAAAGGAAGCTAGCGGAGTGAAGAATATCTGTTAGGCCGACACATTTAGCGTCGGCATTCAAAGGTTTTTTTGCTCGTAAGGATGTCTGTTCGTCTTGAGGTTGTACTGTTGTAATACAGTGATCTATATTGTCGGCTGCATTTGTTTCTGGCACGTCAACTACTGATTGACTTGGCGATGTTTCTATTGTACTTTGATTTTTGACCGTGTGCAACATATCTTTACACAAAAATGTCATTTTAAGGGGCATAGGACCGATGCCCTTATAATTCGTAGATTTGGGGATGCGGAACGTGTCCGTCATAGCTACATCACGCAAGCCAAGTATATCACTGAGGAATCTCCCTTGTAGCTGATCGGGTTTGCGCTGCACTGCTTAAGCAGTGGCTTCATCAGCTTCTGGAACTCATAAAAGGAATAAACTTCGATCATCCCTCTTCTTGGTTTGGGGTTTTTGCTGCGAGTTCCTGTCCATTTCCCAGCAGGGCACATCAGCGAAGATCCATGCAGTGGTTTCCGAACGCTCCCGACGCAGGAGAAAAGCGGATAGTAAGATGTTTTCTAGATCTCTTTCAGAGTTGACCGTGATTTTAAGCAGTCTTAGCTGGTCTAGATTCGATGAAGTAGGTTTACGATTCAATGATAGTAGTTCAACTGGTTCGAAGTCCATGCTGTTGCAAAACCTTCTCCATTCTTCTTTATCGTACATTAGCCTGTCCCTAGAAAGTTGTCACGCGTTTCATTTACATCGGTGCAAATCACGCGTAATCCATGGAACGAATGTACATTGTGTGCCTGTCGATTTCGCTGGTTGCGGGACGTTTCAACTGCCTTAGATCGAATACCCCGCGTGTCCACTTTAGGAATATTTTGCACCGTGACTTGGGTTTAAACCTGAGGGTTTTCGCTACACCAGGGAAGTTTTGGGCAGATATAATTTTAACAATCGCATTTGTATAGGTGGCATCTTGATGTAAAGAACCCTCTTTAAGACTCCCCAGCACATTCTCAATAGCTGAACATTCGTGTTGAATGATCTGCGAATATTAAGCGTTTATCTGACTGGTATTACCGTCAGTGGTTTGCGATTTATCGAAACATTTACGGGCAAACTGAGAATTCTGAGCTCTCGGATTGTGTGGATAACACTACTCTCCGGCACAACTATAGAACACGAAACTCGTTTGGTTTGATTGACCTGGCGCATATATTAGCATCCACCCTTATAATAATGCTAAACTGATATGTAAGCAATCGGTTAGAGTAATTATAAACAGTTTCGAATCAAACACATGATAAAATTCGAAACAGCCAACATGAATAGGTAGCAGATACATGTTGAATTCTGAAGCCACTTTGGGATAATATGAGGATTAACGTTGCAACTCAATAAGACGATATCTTCGGCAAACGCAATGAATAACATCCACTGAATCAACTTATTCGGGTATTTACATAGACAGGATTTCGGGGCTGCTTCATGCCATAATCAAAGAAAATGGAAAGCGTGTCAAAATGCAATCGTAAAGTGAGAAGGATTATCAATCCTTAATTCATGGTTCAGAACCTTCTAAGCACTTATTGGACACAAGACATAGCGTTGGTTTAGACTATGTAGAAGTGTTGAGGTGCGGTATTAAACCGCGTGACGAGAGTTTACACTTGGAAGCGATTTACTCATAGATAACATGAGGGTGAAAGTCAGTGTTTTACAAAACCTACAAAAGTGTACATCCGCTCAAATGGTAAACATCTGTGTTAAAAACTATGGTGTGTGATGGAGATGCATGCAAATGAGCTTTTATATTGTCAAGAATCATTATCAAATTCAAAAACATGCTTTGTAGCCATCGAGTAATTTTGGTTATACATTCAGGATTGTGGTCAGTCAGTTGGATCAAGCAAAGATCCCAGACTCTGGCGTTCAACATTGATGCAAGCATTAATTAGTCAATATTCAAGCATACAAAATATTAAATTATTTTCAGAAAAAAAAACATCAATCACTAACAACATACCATATTGATCATATATATATATTTATATATACGTCTCGAACGCTTGGCCCCGGATCTAATCTTTAATTCGGTATTTCAGCACCATAGTTAGATATTCTAACAATTTCTGTAATTTTTCTCACTCTCAAACATTGAGAAATTCAACCATGTTGGTCAGGCACTTTTATTCATGTGATCTACATTGCAAATTGACCTTGACCTTGAATTGTACCGAATAAACACGAATACATATTTTACGCAAATAGACCAAATGATCTTAGTCTTGCCGTATGAGCTGATACCAACACGCCTGCTAGAGACTTCTTAGCTAGCTTGATAGTTGAATTGTCACTTAATCATATTCCCAGTTCTGGTGATCACCCTTGGTTCAACGAAGTATTTTGGGTGATGAAAGCGGAAGATTGCACCAAATCGTTTTCAACCTTGTAATAAAAATCAAATAATGCAAGGGAATTCGATCAAAATAAACTTGTGAAAATTAACCTTAACCGGACTGAGTTCAGCATGTGGCGCACTCGGTGAGTGAATAAACACATGTTCATCATTAACCAGAAATATCTATTTGTTTGCTATTATTTTTCCAATGATGTTTATCGGCTGTTATTTTTTAGTCATGAAGAATCTCTAGCATAATTGTGGCCGTAGTCATTAAATCAATTTCACTTAATACAACTAGGTTTTCAAGTGTTTGCGGCGAGCATTCAAATAGAGAATATATACGCATTTATGTTTGCCAAAATTAGAAGGGTCTTGATGAAACTTGTAAACTCTGGATGAAGTTTGTAAGCGTTTAGAATGAAACCAAACCTCCGTCACTCGTTAGAAGTTGGCTTTGTGAATATGCTTTATAAACACTCGTTTTAGCCTTCTCAAGTATAGCCGACACAAATACGTACACCTAAATCTCCCATTTATTCAACGTGCAATTCGGGGTGTGGCAACCAGCGTATTCTATACGTCACGCTCAAACTAGATGTGCGACATAGCAGGGTGTGGGTGAGCACCACGCATGTTCACTTGTCATTCAACCGATTGTCCAAATCTAGTACGTTCAAAAAGACTCATACCATTGTTTACATCGCGTCTATAGTTGCAACGAAAACTACGAGAAAAAAACAATTTGTGTTCCACCTTCCGTTGTCCGAATCCAGGACACAACAACATCCAATTCGAACTATTCGCCACATCAAAGTAGCATTTTGGTCACGTTGATAAAAGTCATATGATGATTCTAGACCTACGCCTACACCTTGTAAAAATAACGTCACCATCACCACCTATCTATGACATTTTACTGGAAACAATGAGAAGCGTGATTGTCCTGCATATAGGACATCGAAATATGCCAAGCACGTGATGAATGTAGTGTAAGTTTGGTGTCCGAAAACGGAGGATGTCCGGAATGAGACCTATTGGACATTCATCGTCGAGAGCCGTCCAACATGTGACCACTGCCCGATGACTAAGAGATCACATCCGGTAGAATCGGTGAATTAATCATCCCGTCACGTCGTAAATGACATTGCAGAATGTTCGAGACACAACACTGGAAAGTTTTGGCTCCGGTGTGTGTGCGTGTGATGGAATGCCATTATTGTACTGGTTTAAGGTCGCAAATAATTGATTGAATAAAGTTGATTTTGCATGCGAGTAATGCATGTGATAAAAATAATGTCTCAATCAAAGACTGAAAGTCTCTTACTAAAAAGCCAGTATACATTGCTTCCTTATTACTGTAGTTTGATACTTGAGTGCAACGATTGATAACACACTAAACGGTCGTGAATAATATGAAAACTTAGTGAGTGACCCTGAACTCACATGATTCAATAAGAAATAGGATCCGATTACAGGTTGCAATGAAATTAACTCCACAGTACAAAACCCAAATTTATATACGGAATACACATACGTGTATATTTAAACGTGCTAGTTCGTCGCGAACTGATTAGAAACAAATGTTTATATGTTTATATTTTTGCTACGAATTACTCATTGGATCAAGTTCAGTGCTATAAGATATTGTCAATCTTAATGGTGCAGTAGGATGTCTGAAACAGCACTGTCGAGTTTAAACATCGAGAAAATATTTCATTATTATTTGCTATATGCGGTAACCTTAACCCTTTACTGTCCTCAGTACCGAATTCGTACGCTAATTAAAAGTTGTATGAATAAACAGTTATGGGTTCAAATCGTTTCCTTTGTGTTTTTACTTGTTCAATACAAGTCTAGTACCAGTTTGATACAGAGATACAGCGGTCATCCGGCATATAACGCCAGTGTGCATCGATAGTTTGCGAGAGATGGATGTGTAGCGTACTCAGCCTAGAAATTAAATTGGGCAGTTAAGGGTTAAATAAAGGTTGAATATCTCGAAAAAATAGGTTAGTTATTTCACAAAAAACAATTGGCATGTCAGATTGAATCTCGGATATAGTTCA
>JACCGJ010000458.1:10852-66867 GCA_013407085.1 Atriophallophorus winterbourni | reverse complement strand
CTCCATGCCGGGTGGCACATGAGGCGAAGACAACTTCACGCCAGTTGTTCCGGTCTGTCGCTGTGTGCATGTAGTTCGCGTTCCAACGTTCTGCGCCAAGTTTCCTTGGGCCGTCCCATTTTTCGTTTACCTTGCGGACGCCAGTGAATGGCTACCTTCGTATGCGAACTGGGATCCATCCTGCATACATGACCGAGCCACGGATCTGTTGTCTTCGTTTCCGTAGCAATGTAGGTTTTACGGGACAGGGTTGCTAGCCCTAAGCCCAACCCTCCTCCTTTCTCAGACGGGCTTGGGACCGTCCTTGGCGGAGTTGAAACAGATTATTAGCCAGAACTATTTCGTTGCCAGTAATTTTTTTGGATTATCTAGCATGATTTAATTATTGCATATATAAACAACACCTTTTTTCAAAAAAACGATCGCTGGTTACAGATATGCAGGAAACCTTACAATAAGTTAGAAACGTATTTTTATCTCATTTTTTAACGTAACGCCAAAACATTTATCTTATGATTCATAAAACTGAACTCTTACGAAATGTGTATTATTACGTGTGAAATCGAAATTATATGTTACTTTGTAATATATCTTTGCAGATATTAACGTTATATTCGCTGACGGATTCAGAACACATTTAGATTGGCAGTTTCTGACTGTTTGACGTCATCAGTTTGAGATAGAAAGATCAGGTTCAGTGATCCTTGAAACAGTGAATAAGTGGTAAACAGAACGTATACTTGTATGCCACTGTTAAATTGGATTCTTACAAAGAACCATGATGTTCATATACTGAATCACAAAGTGATTCTTTCTCAAGCACCCAAGACGCATATAAACGACCAATATATTTTGGTGCTCACACCCCATCCCTCACACACCACAACCGGTTTCTGGTTGTTTGCCGTCATCAAATGGAAACAGTGAGATCGGGTTCAGCGAGGCTCAAAAGGGTGTTATAGTGCTTGACCAAGAATCACTTTGTGATTCTCTATTTGAACAACGTGGTTCTTTGTAATAACCTTATTTAAATGAGCATTATCATTTTGTTATACGTGTTGCTAAATCCTTCAAGTATATCGGATCTAAGTAAAACTGAAACTTAACTGAATCTGATTATCGTTGGTATTTAGGTGCTTCAAACGAGATTCTTATTACATATAAAACCCAAAGTAACGTTTCGATTTTGTAATTGTTTGTTTGATACTTTTGACTATAACGATAGTATTTTGAAGGTTGGTAGATAGAGATGGAATACCATACATTAAATACGAATAAGGCTCGCAGCAGTTAGGTCACGCTGAATCGGCACAAATTCCGTCAGGTATAAAATCTAATAATTTCCGCCGATAATTTCCGTGTAAAACGTCATTAGTAAAACAAAAAATCTATGTTTAAACGAGTCTCACCTAATGTTGAATATCGTTTGTAACATTTGTGAAATTCAATATGCTGAACTAAATAATGCTTGCAGGTTATGATCATATTGTCTCTATGTTATGAATGCAAACAGCAAGAAACTGGTCGTGGGGTGTGTATGTGATGGAGGTAATTGGGCATTTTTCGACTAAATAATATTGGCCCAATTACTATAAATTTTCTGAGCATCTGACAAGAAATTAGAAGTATATCTTACTAACTCATAATTTCTATAGAAAAAAATTGGAATCTGCGTCAACTGACTGAGTTTGTACAAAAATCAGATTTGCCGGAAGGGCAACGGAATAACATCATTGTAAAATTGTGAAAATCAATGATCTCAATTACAAGCGAATTAGAATTTGAGCACAAATTTTATTTTCACATAGAAACACGGATTTGAACAACCAAAATGAAATCCTTGAACTAAAAGTTTATTCTTTTTCACTTAGATATAAAAACAGCACACCTGAAATTCCTTTGATTGATCACTCGAAATTTCGGAAAAATTGACTACAACGAATTAAATAATATCGCGAATTTTAAATCTGTTTCATTTGCTTGCAACACGTTATAATCAAGATTAATTGAAGCGTTCGAAAACAGCTTTTTATCAGACAATGTGAATGGATTTTCGTGAAAAGTGTTCACCAGATTTAAAATAGACGTGAAAACCTATTTTGAGCAAAAAATCGCTTAATGAATTATAAAATATTAAGCAAAACCGCTGATTTAGTTTTAAAGTAGCAAAAGGATTGTTATAAAAATGTATTTAATGCTCCGAATTTTGCAGAGGATTTTTCAATTTATCACCACACAAAGCATTCATATTTTAATAGAGCATTTAGGCTCAGGCACTCATATTTATTAGGCCATTGGTCAATTGTCAGTTTTAGAACATTATTTCTAGCAATTTCGCCATTTCACATGACATGTGACGACCGTAAACGTCTACTTGCAGCTTCAAATGCCTATATTCTCGACTGCTTTAGCTTCATACACTCAAAACGACTATTTTATTTGAAACATCTCACGAGCAAAGCATTATGCGGATGTTTTTTTATAATTCTTCGCGCTTTAACTGTTTATTTACATAGAATAACATGTAGGATGTAACTATCCAATACTAAGAGATGAACGAAACATCATGTGATCGATAGTTCAACAGGATAAATATGTCAGAGTCATTTATCATCTCAACATGAAATTTAATTAGTGGTTTCAGGAATCATTCAATAGTTCTATTTGATTATATATGCGACGATCCACCATTGTTTAATAAGGACCGGGATGTTCGCAGGGTGTCATTGAAACACGCATGTCGAATCTGCACTGGCAGACGGGTCACGTTAGGTCTGATTTTTAATTGAACGCAATTCCAGTATATCCGGAGGTGCCACATGGCTAGAATTTGCAGACAGTTTCCAAGAGATCTCGGTCTCAACTTCCTACTATTTTCCAAGGCAGATCATAAAATTGAACAGCCCTAAAACAAGCAGCATGGATGCTGCATAACAACACTTCTGCTAATTGCTCATAATTTTGTACGATTCGCAACAAAATAACTTCATAATGTTCGGTTGGGCGACCACAACAGATGTTGCTGGCTCCTTCGAAAATGGTCGGGCAAACAAAGCTACTCAAATGTGCCAGTCTGGAGAACAGTTCATAAACGCTTAATTGAGATCGGTCAAACGGTGGACGGTAGCCCAGTCGTTAAGGCATGGGACTACAATTGTGATGGTCGGGGGTTCGAGTCCCACCCGAGTCGAAGGATATGCACTGCTGATGAGCTCAAATGAGAGCGAAACTCGAGTCCAGTGCTTCCAATTATGGACCGTCGTGATCAACTTTGTGAATAGTTCGATGGGCTTGGCACAGATGAGTGGTCACAAATATAAACAACTTATTCTCCAAATATCGCTTAAAATAACTTCAATTGTACGAAACGATAAGGGCTCTAACCAATTGATTCTGCTTTCAAAAATAGGCGCAACCAAAATTTACTGCATACATTCATTAATGAGACGGCAAAATTCAAGCCATGTATATTCTATATCCCTAATGGTGAAACGTTCATTGAAAATGCCTCGGAAACGGAAAATGCTCCTGCAAAGACTTCATGCTAATTGTTCTAGGAGCACGTGATAAGCGTTCAGGCGATTCAAAATTGCAACATTGCGTGCGATTTTGATATAACCAGTGAATAGGATAGTCTAATGGTTCAACAAAATGATAGAAAATACCCAGATGCTGACGTGAGCACTCAAATGTCCTCAGGTTCTATCAACATCATCTTTGTAACCCACTCTCCGTTCTCTTCAATTATTATATGCTTAATGAAATAGTACCTCAAGACTGGATGTCCAACGAGATTTTCTTTATTTTCAAAGGAGCCTATTAATCTGAATATTATATTCACGTTTAAATATTTTCCGTATTTGTAGATCATATAGTTAAAATGAACAGACATTGAAACATATATTTCATTTCTGTCATCACGTCAAGCATTTCGATCACACTGTTTCTGTTTCACGAATCTCCTCACAGCATTGAACGACTGTATGAAAGAGTTGGATATAGGTAACTGTAATCACGTTTCCTGCTCAAACATATCCAAATCTTTCGATAGGGTTTCAATTACAGATTGGCTATACAAAAACGGATGCATTCAGCAATATGTGGTCCACCATTCTTGTGATTGTGCGGATAATTTTCAGCTCGCCAGATTTGAGATAAACGGAGTGATGTCAAATAAAATAAAATCTATTAACGCAGCAGACTTTTTATTGCTGTACCTGAATAATTTATGCCCCACTGAAATATTCTAAATGGTTCTTATCGCGGATGATAAACAACTTTAAAAGCGAATCGGTTCTGTTAAAAATATTGCGAAATAACAAAGTGATTTAGACACCGTGTCAGCTTTAGCGCTGGTGCATAATATGCCATTCAATATACGGAGAACCTAACTGGTTCAACTTGGCACGAAGCTAAAGAAGATAGTTCAATTCCAAACGTAAATAATCTGACTAACAGATGGTTAGATATTATTCAATGAATATTCGGTAGTATTTTGTTGTCAGTTACACTTGGGATAATGAAAGTCTAACTTCGTCCGACGTTGGAGTAAGCGGTTATGCTCTGGTCTTCCCGGAAGCAAATATGGAAATTATCCACTTCAATGAACTTTATTACAGTTAGTTATTGTGAGAAAGATTTCAAAGTTTGAATCTATGTGACATTACCAGAATAATTTATGATTTACAAACACGAAGACACTTGTATCAATAATGTAGCAAGAAATCCAACCAGGGACATACACAAACCATTTAAATCGCAAGGTCACCCACCACAGGCACGATTTCTGCTGAGCAAGCTACCTTTTTGATATTCCATACCTCAATATGTGGTGGATTCCCCGTGCATGGAGATTTTTCAAGAAAAATTCAATTCTACATGATGCCACGAACAAAATTCGTGATTACATCTGAGATACTCCATAAATGTTAAACTTCTGAATTACATTTTACATAAATCCTATAATGATTTAAATCGTTTTAACTTTGAAGTGTTTTTAATTATTATATTTTCCAACTTCGATCTGGCGATGGATTAACAATCCCCATTAGAATAAGACAATATCAACTATTTTTATGCGTCTTCTCGACTATGAGAATTATCTGCAATTTTGATAATCGAATCCGCGAAGTTTTGTCTGATTCGCGCTACTCAACTTCCAATCTGAATGAGCAAAGCGAGCGTAATCCCTGATCGAATAATTGAATTAATTTCGCGGTTAGAACATACGTTTTTTATGCGAATCGTTTGAACATCCACGCGAAATGAAAATTCAATAAATTCAGTCATTTTTGCATGATTAATTTCTTTCTTAAAAGATAAACTAATTAAAAGATCAATTAAAAAATCCAATTTAAAGAACATTGCAGTTTAGTAAGCAAAGTTGGATTTTGAAGACATTGTTCATTAGGGTTCGTACAACGAACCACGATGTTCAAACACAGAAGCTCGAATTGATTACTGGTCAACCACTAGAGGCGATTATGGATGAACAAAGTGTAAGAGAACGTTTAAATAGTAATTTAATAGTGATTTAATTATATTTTTCTAAATCAAAATGAAATGACGTCATTTTGGACTGAAGATCATCCGTATATTCTATAGAAAGGAACAAGCTCTTTTGTGAATTATTTTCGGAAATTGTTAAAGACCATGGTGAAATTATATATATATATATATATATATATATATTAATAATATAATATTATAAGATATAATATTATATATATATAATATATGGTTTTATATATCATTTGAATTTTTCAATTCAAATTATACTTATTACATGCACGAAATATGTTAAATGTTTTAATGTTGCTCATGACAACCAGACATCGATTATAGGATGTAATCATTTTCGGTTAAAAACACTTTTGCGGCAACATTGTAAATTTATCGAAAATCTAAGAAATGATGCATTTGAATGCTGATATTGTTAGAAGTGTATTGAATACAGAAACAATTTTTTAGGAAATTATATGCATACCAGGTTCCTGGTTTTGATCAATGCAACATTCATATTCGAATTAAGCTAAAGGGTCTTATATTCACACCAATGTCAATGTCAATTTGCCTGTCTCAGTTGTGACTTCAACCTCATTTGTCAACCAATTCCGTGCCAAACGTTAGAGACATCGCCATGCATGTGTCGTGTTGTGTGAGGTGTGAAGTGCATTAGCTATAAGTGCAAATCGCGACATCTTTCCTACGATATACAGAACATCACGCTTTGGCACAACACAAGGGTAACAAGCACTGAAACTATAGACGAGGACAATTGAGAATCCGTAATGTTTAGTGTATCGAAAGGATAGCATTAGAACGGAAGTGTGTTAACATGGACAACGCCAGCCGTAATCGAACGATATGCAATTTGTCAATGTTGGTCAAGCGAGCCTTGCCTAGCGAGGGCTTGAAAGGTACCGTTTAGTACCAAATTGACTGACAAATCAGATCGAACTGGCAACCGGGACAGACATATTTGTGGTTGTTTATTTTGCCTATATAAGATGAGCGTGTGTTTTGATATGTCTTGTACGTAATGAACTAATTTGAATAAGCGGCTTCTTTTGTGTTGCGGAATCTATTGATGACCGGGTTTAGCGTTAAACAGGTTGACCTCTGGGATGAATGGAGAAACAATAAATGTGTGCGTGAAACGCGGGAGTGGGGGTAACGTAGTCATTACCAGAACGAAGAAATGGAAATGTTATAATTGACCAGGAGTTGGCTACATTCAAGTTGTTGACCTGAAATGAGCTGACGCAATAATTTCTGACTTCTCCCCTACTTCTCGCTACAATATGACAAACCGTGACAAAATGCATATCGCTCGATAGCGGCTGACGTAGTTCATATCCCCATTTTTCCTAGGATATTGTCACACAAACCATGATCGTGCAATCGTTCCGAAACACGAGATATTACGGGTTCATGTGTTTCGTTGTCGGCCGTTTTGGCGCGTTCCCTCATGTGTTTTGGTCGAGGGTGATATCCTGCATGCCATCCGAAAGTTGATAATTACCATCTCGTCGCTATTTTACTCATCACCGTCACATTATTACTTTTATCGCTTCATTTTAAGGGAACGAAAGATAAACACTAGCCTGATTTGACAAAACTGTGCGACAAGAAAATAATAATAATACAAAGTTGAATAAATTTCCCCTATCTGTCTAGGCCTGGGCAACCTGACAGTATCTCAGCCCACTTGCAGTCTCTGACTGTGCGGCACTTTGCCTGGATCAGGCTTGTGCTTTCATACCGTATACCATACCACACATTTCCCCTATCTTCTATTATTGGACTGCATGTTCGTCATTTTTTGCCTCCTCTGAATTTTGCGAACTATATTTCACGAATCCAGTTCATTATCCGCGGTTGAATTTCGATTTTAAAAAGATACCAATGCATTGATACTCAATTCATTGTGATATTATTCACGACGCTGTCAATTTTCATTTCCGTTCAATAGGCAATCATTCGGCGATGAAACAATACTCATCTGTCAACTTAAATTATCCAGTAATTAAAAATTCCACACAATATTCATGCAAGTTCCTTTCGAGCGCGAGTGAGCGTTAATGCAAACTAATTAGGTTTTTAGATAATCTCATTGTTTCGATGGCGAGAAGCATACGAGTTAAACATTTTCCGTTTAAATTTAGATTAGTATGTATAAAAAATGTGGAATTCCTACTTCAAAGACTGTTTTGTCTGTACAGAGTGTTTTGTCTAAATACTATCAATATATGAAGCTATATTATAACTGTGGTTTTATCATAGAATATATATATGCAAACTGCTTTAATATGTAAATTGTTGAGACTATTAAAACATCTCGAATAATTTTGTGAAATAATTAAGTCACGTTTGATGTTTGTGGAACATTCGTATGCCTTTCACCCATGAATATAAACTCGACATTAGATTATTAATAACGCCTAGAAAACCAAAAAGAGTTAAACTTGCATGAAACGTTAGGAAAGCTCGTTTATTTGGGCATAACTCTTGGCATTACGAAGCTTCTGTGTAACAAGTTTGAAATTATATAACATATGTTAATTTTCAATTTCAATTTTATCGCGTCAACCCACATTTATTTTGTTTGTGTGAAATCTATTTTCGTCAGCAGTGATGCTAGGAAGTCACTTGAAGATCAACATATCGGAAGTTCATTGTTTTTCAGTTCACAATCAACCTGAGCAACTTTATCAATGCAACAAATTTGGATTCAAGTGTGAAATATTCTTGTTGCAAATATTTAGAAAAATTCATCCGCACAATGTTTAGTTTATAAATTGCATATGATAAATACGGTAATTATGGTAACATTAAAAATGCCTTTGATATTCATTTTTCGGAGATGTTTAACACATGTAAATGCTTTTCTAAATGACGTTAATGAGGTGAAAATTTATTACATGAATTGTAATTAATTCTTATAACCCTGCATCATATGACAATCCATAAAATTATATAAATACACACGAAAAAGTTTACAGCTTGGTAAAGGTTGTGATTGAACTGAATCTGAAGGGGTCTTCCTTTTGGAAAGTAATGCAGTACACTTGTTGCAAAATTTTGATTCATTATCGGCAATCAGCAAGAATGACTAAAAAATTAGCAATAATTCAAAGTAATTCAAAAATAATTCAAAGATTAAATGGTCCACAAAGCAAATAGTTTAGAGTAACCACAGATTAAAAATATAGGGAATGCATAAAAACAACAAAAATGTTTTATCCATATAGAAAGTCAGCAGGTGTATTCAAGAGCGAGGTTGGGTTTGGTCAACATATAATTGTCAAGTTCACCCTTGAACATGTTCAGGCTTTTTTGCGCAAATGATATGTGGGGGCAGGGAGTTCCATATAAAAGAAACTCGGACAGCAAAGAAAAACCTGCGACAATTTGATCTTGAGTGTGGAATAATTAACTTGTAGCCCTGTGATCGGCTACCACGTGTTTCTCGCCGATGAAACAGGTGTTCAAGTGGGTGATCCACTGTATGCAGAGTGTTGAACAGCAGATCAAGTCACCCCTGAGACGATGGTACGAAAAGTCAAAGAGGTTTAGCGTTGCAATCCGCTCCTCGTATGGCCTGTTGTATAGCCCGGTCAACAGTTTTGTAGCGCGGTGGTATACCCGTTGCAACAAGGTCATGTCCTTTTGTAACCATGGGGACCATGCTTGAACAGCATACTCCATTGTTGGTCTGATATAGGTGTTAATTATACGTGGGAGTATCTGCTTTGAGAAACGACCAAAGATCCTTCTGAGACATGCTAAGCTTTGGCAGGACTTTTTGTATACAACAGAACACTGCCGTGAAGCCTTCAAGGTATTGCTAATCCACACGCCCAGGTCTTTCTCTCCAGTAACCCATGAAAGTTGCTGAGATCCCAGAGAGTATGTGAATTCGAATGATTTACCGACTTTTAACATTTTACATTTTTGGATGTTGAATGGTAGGTAGTTCCGCAAGGACCAATTATAAAGTGCTTCGAGATCGTTTTGGAGAATTTGGCAATATTCTATGGTGCGTATGCTAGGCCAGACTTTGATGTCATCCGCAAATAAAATGATTTTGCTGCGTACGATTCCGGGTATATCGTTCGCGTACACGAGGAATAGTATTGGCCCCAAGACTGAGCCTTGAGGTACGCCACTTGTAACTTCTACTGGGCTGGATAGTGCCCCATCAACTCTAACCCTTATAACTCTACCAGTCAAGTAATCATTTATCCAGGTCAATAGTCTGCCGGACACCCCGAGCTGCTCACATTTTTGTAGCAGTATGCTGTGGTTAACACGGTCAAAAGCTTTATACATGTCAAAGTAACAAGCATGGATAGGGCATCCATCGCCCACGGCTCGAGTTCAATTATCAAGGGTTATGAGAAGATCGGTGAGAATCCATGCTGTGCGACAGAAACCAGCTTATTTTGTTCCAAATGTTTAATGAGTTCGTCAGCTACAAGTCGTTCGAGAACTATAGAGACCACCGGCAACAACTTGACTGGTCTGTAGTTAGACATATCAGATCGGTTCCCTCCTTTGTATATCAGAGTAATTAATCCACTTTTCCAGTCATTAGCAACCGTGCAACAACTCAAAGACAGGTTGAAAATGTCAGAGATTGGTGAAAATAGAGCATAATTTGAATAGAAAATACGAATTGTTTGCTTTCACACGACCAATCAATTTGCAACGATGTGCACATGTCATGAATAATTTGCTTCGGATTCTGTGATTTTTTGACAATCTGTACAAAAATGATTATAAAATCCATGACTCTTTTTAACTATTGACTTTTCTTCACACGAAAGCTTCCAAGCCGTCATATTTGGCGCAGCGAACAAGGTGATGGGAACTCTTCGGCCTATCGGCTGCATTGTTACACTATCAACATGACTTATTTTGAGAATCAGAACAGTATCTGTCATTTCCCACTAGAAAGATTACGCTGCACATATTGCCTTCAAATTAAGCGGTCAAGTAAAAGTTCCTCATAATTCGTAGTTTCAGTGTCAAGAACTTTCATAACTCTTTGCAAACCAATTTGCTTGGCGGGTGCAGCCTGCCTGAAAAACGACTTCTCTATTTCAAATATTCATAGAGCAGATATTTTCGGATATAAGCATTTTCACTCCTGTTCACGTGACAATGCTAGCGTTAGCGGCACTGTCTCAGTTGGGTAACATCATTTCTACATTGGTTACTTTATCCATTTTCGAAATGTTCAAAATGCGATGAATCGTGCGTAAATGGAAATAATTCAGCATCCGTTCGTGTCTTAGGTGGACGGTCTTGGTTTAGCTGACACAATAACACATTTAGTAGGCACGTCCTATGTTACATCATTTCGGTCTTCCCGCTTAGCACGCGAATTTACCAGACATTAACAAGTCCAAGATGGCAGTTAATTTGCTTACACGCTTATCACTCAACGTGTCTAGGGAGACATTATCCTCAAAAGTTAAACCTATACTTCTAACATGATGTACTGGTTCAAAATACAAATAATGTACATATATTAAAGTATGTACGGGATTCAAGATATCAATGTATCGCACTGGTTTACAACGACCAGGAATGTTGATTCATTGAGTCGTTGAGATCAAAATTTATTATGTTGTTTGATGGATTATCATGCCAATTCTCGCTGTAGGAAATGCCGCTTCAGTCAAAAGTATATTATCTTCTTCCTCGTTGGCATCGTGGGCAATAGACGATATATTTGAATTACTTCATGCATTAATATTATCTCTAACAACGAAAGCAGAGAAACTAATTTAAAAAGACACATTCCTTTTGATCGGCTGGTCAGTTGTGTTCGGCTGAAGCATATTACATGGTCATCCAAAAAGTACCTATATCGAAGGGTTTTATCCCGTTGGTTTTGAGGTATTTAGATCAGATAAGCTTGAAATTAAAAAAATCAAGAACATATTTATCTATTTGATAATTTACCTATTCTTTTTTCTGACCGTTTCTGGTTAATTAAGTTTGATTCTACTCAACCATAAATTTTATCTGAAATCTTTAGAATTTTCAATTGGAGCGTTCCATACTAATTATTCTTTCGTAAACTTAAACATTTATCGAATTTAAATCCAATAAATCCTATTTAACAGAAATTTAAGCACTCAATATCTAGAACTGTCTCCGGAAACATTGAGGAAATAGATGTTTCGATGGTTGTTCAAAAAGGATTTAGCGCAACGCGTCCCGCGTTTTCATTCGACATTGATAAGAAATTAAACCATAAATTAAGATGTCTATATGATATTTAAAAAATTTAAGGTGTTTTGTATATACTTATTCCGTCGGTTAGTTTTCTAATTTTCACCACAAACTTCGTTCTAATAAGGGAGATAATTGAATTCGATTACACACAAGGGTTAATTTCTGAACACCATAATTTCGAAAGTAAATTGTTTTATTTTCTTCTCCTGACGAAATAAAATTAACAAGTCTAGAACGGTGTGGAATAAAAATTTGCGTGATCACAGATATTGGAATCTGAGACAAACTCATTCATACAAACAATACCCAAAATCATTCTTGTTCATCTGAAGTTTTGCCCACGGAATTAAAAAGGTTTTTGTAATTTGGTTCTTTCGTCCGATGCTTATAATGTTTATACATCTGGAAAGCATGATTTTATCATATTGTTGATCTCCGCCATGGATTTACATCACAAGTGCATCACTTATTCATGATCCAGATATTTTCAAGTGACTGAAATCTTGAATTCGGGAGGGACAATCTCTCATTCGGCGTACGCGGCTCTAGCCAGTATTGGACATTGACATGCTGCCTGTATGGCACTCGTTCAGCAGCCAACAGCAATGACACTTTCCAAAGAGTTTTCAAATCGAACAATCAATGAGCAACTTTTTTTTAACTCGTATGATCTGCGTCAACAGTTTCCTTACTACTTTTTCAAACGGTTTCCTCAAACCAAATATGTTCACAGCATCAAAGCGATGCACAGAAGCTGGTTAATAGATGGTGTCTGAAGTCCGTGTCTGTTTTTTTATTCAACAGCCGATAATAGTTCTCTCTTATTTTATTGAAACTTACGCTTTAGATGTTTCCAAGGAAGTGTGCCTTCAGAAGCAAGTCTTTCTCACTTCATAAAACCAATATGCAAATTATTCATTGAGCGAGTTCAAGCAAGTTTTGATCAAATAAAAGTCGATTGTCATTTGTAGAATCTCCATATGGTAAATTTGAGAATACAAATTTTTTCCAGTTTACACACGACCTAATCATTGAGTGTAACATTGTAGCAATAGCGCAAACTCTTTATGTAAAACCTGTTTCGGATTGCAGTTCTGTATTTTTAATCATTATATGATGTGGTGACAGCTTTTTGCTTGAAAGTCTATCGGAAGCCTTACTTCCACGAAATGGTTTTCCGAAAAAGAAGAAAATTGATGTTTCTGTTTGTGCAACGTTTCAGTGAATAGGCAGTTAAAAATTTCGTGCAGAAGTTTAACTATCAAGGTGTAAAACTTTTGGCAGAATATACAATTTAAATTACGAAACATATATGATTTCGTCTATCAGGGGGAAAATTGCATCCACCATTTTGACGAGACCAGACGAAATTTAATCCCTTGGAGTCCATTCGAAGCTCTTCTAGCAGGCACAACCGAACCTCCGTATTTTTGAATTCTATCTTCTGATTATTAACTATTTTTTTGTATAATTTGAACTCGCTTAATTCTCTGAGCATTAAACTTGAATCACGTGATGATTGCTTCCGCTGTTGGTAATTCATTTAGAATTTTTATGACCAGTTTGAGGTGACGCTAAATTTGCCGCAATCGTTTTAGAGATTCAATTTTCAGCAATAAACTCATTTTTCGTTGTAATTACCATCTTTTGTTTCAAGCAGATTAGAATGAATTGCTTTTGTCAACAATGATTCACTCTATAAAAATGGATATATTTAAATGTATGAAACGAGATCATAATTTAAAAAAATGGTAAAAATATTCCATCCGTGCAGATGAAAAAGTCAATCAAAATTCCTCAAGTAAGATTTTACATGAACTTTCCCTTCATTCTTTTTCGAACACAAACGAGTTTTATTCAGGACATACAAATTCTAATATAATGTTTAATCTCCAATAATATAATTAGGTTATATAAATTGTTAACAATTTTGTATCGTATGGAAGATGCAGTTGACTTTGGGAACAAAATTTCATGTTAAATAATGTTTTCGAGTTTAAACAGACGAAATTCGACAACTCAATAATAACTCAACACATAATTGACATAAGTAAAAAACGAATTTTGTAGTGTTTCACAGCAGAAAGAAATTTCGCGAACATGCACCTGTTGAAGTTGAACACACCTGGCAATTTGTACATGAAATTTTGCTTCAATCAAGTAATTTTGCCGCCAATTCGTCTATTGAATTAAAACTGAAGGTTAAATTTTTGAAAACCTCGCTTACAATGGAATGATTAGTAAGATAGTTCAAAGCACTGTTAATTTCAGTAACACTTAAAATATACTATTATTAATAATATTTTATTATAATAATAATATTATCGCGTCATAGAGTTTCAAGGCATTAATTTAATAGCATATTAAATTTAATCCAACAGCCACATTATACATCATTTTACATCACTGTGAAGTCTTCCCTTCTTTGATCATAATATCTTTAAACATTGTTTTTAGAAAA
Source organism: Atriophallophorus winterbourni (assembly GCA_013407085.1). NCBI lineage: Eukaryota > Metazoa > Platyhelminthes > Trematoda > Plagiorchiida > Microphallidae > Atriophallophorus > Atriophallophorus winterbourni. Next base: position 52,655 of record JACCGJ010000458.1, on the reverse strand, counting down.
TTATTAGTATTTTCACTTGTTTGATTACAAATTGCAAATGTTTCCGTATCGATTAACTTTACCACTTCGAATGCTTATGGTGAGAATTTCGACCATTTACGAAGCGGCGAGTGAGTATTTAATGCCTGGAATTAGCCAAAGTGATGTTTTGCACACATCGCCTGAAATTACACTCCACTACCGGTTTCTGGCTGTTTGCCTTCATCAGGTGGAGACAGTAATATTAGGTTCAGTGAGTCTTGAAACAGTGGATGAATGGTAAACAAGGTTATACTTGAATGACACTGTTGCATAGGGTTCGTACGACGAACCACGATGTTCAAACACAGAATCACATAGTGATTCGTGGTCAAGCACTCAAGGCCCTTATGGATGACCGAAGTGATGTGTTGCTCACATCCCCCGAGATTACACTACACTACCGGTTTCTGGCTGTTTGCCGCCATCAGGTGGAGACAGTAAGATCAGGTTCAGTGAGCCTTTACACAACACAACCTGTTTCTGTCGTTTTGCCTCCATCAGGTGAAGACAGTGAGATCAGGTTTTGCCAGACTTGTTATTGTTGACGTCCTTCGGTCGAAAGCGATCATGGGTGTACCTCACAATCGCATGATATTTTCATGTTCCACATCTTTTCGAATGACTAAACAGTTCGATTCGGGAGCAACAATCTCTCTCGCACCGCTTGCAACGATAGGCAAAACTCTGTCGTTGGGCGTAAGTTGCACGCAGGCGGCTTGATCCGCGTTCAGCAGCCATGAGCTGTATCTGCTGTGAGAATTAAAACAGTTGTAAAGTGGTTACAACTGTGAGCACCACCATATATTGACTTTTTATGTGCGCCTCAAGCGGATGTCCAGGAATCTCCTTCGTGATTCTTTATTTGAATATCGTTGTTCTTTGAAACAACCTTGTACAACAGTGGCATACATGTATAACTTCGTTTACCACTTTATTACTGTTGCAAGGCTCACTGAACCTGATCTTACGGTATCAACCTGATCACGACAAACATCCGGAAACTGGTAGTGGTGCGTTAGGGATAAGATGTGAGCACCACAATACATTGGTCTTTTTAAAGGGCATCGAGCGTTTGGCTAGGAGTCTCTTTGTGAGTCTCTATTTGAAAATCCTTGTTATTTATGTGTCATATTTAGCAATGGAATTCAAGTGTAAAGTTGTTTAACTTAAAGTTCTCTTCTGCATAAATAGACATGAAAAATAACACTGAACAAATAGCAACGAAATTTTAAGGTCCATGGTCAGAAATTCAATAAAATTTCAACTTACTACATCTATTTTACATTTAAACGGCTTGGGGATGCTATCAATTTCAACCCTGCAGCTTGTGATCCCATGATGTAGATGAGGTAAATTAATTTGAGCAGTTGATTCAAAGAATGAAAATATAGTAGGATATAATAACAATAAAGTTAAACCAGAACACTTCTATTAAAGATAACCCATAACATTCATATTTGTGTAATATGTGTGTATCCGATTTGAGTGAGTTTACTCATTGATCCTGTCAACATAATTACTTATTTTAGACATTGATTGCTGTTTGACATTAGCAATAATCTAAATATATGTGTTCGTTACGGTTCTTTAGAAAGATTTAGAAGTTTTGCGAATGTCTGACACATATTTTTCATATATTTCTCGACTTTTGGCTACAAATGTTTTTCGCTAACATCTCAATTGATTGCACTTAATACCTGTATAAGCCATGTCACCCGTAGACTATCAAATGGTATGTTTAACGAACGCCAGCATCAGAAAACTCGTGAAAGCTCCATGGGCTTTGGCCCATGTGATGTAATAATTGATCAACCTCCATGTTCATTGGCCATCATATCCCCCAACAGTCTATATCTGCATCTGCTGAGAAAATCGGACGATTATATCTGACCACCTATAAATTTTCTTACCGTAAATTTGCGCACACTTGAATAAGATGCTAAATACTTTCATTGCTGCATCCACTGACTGGAGGATACACAAGCAATGTGATGGTTCGCCCGAAATAAATTTTCAAACTTGTGTCCGCTCCATGGTTAAGTATATTTCGCATAACTGAGGAAGCAGAAGATTACGACATTCTCAAGTGTTTGTTTATCCCAAATCATGGCTCCTTGAACTACCGCGTAAACCTCCGGGATCTTAAATTCTATCACAAGACCCTTGAGCACAATGCTCGTTGCCGGAGATTAGCAGCATTGTTGCATGCTCTCGGATAATGGAGAAAAAATGTAGATTGCTGTTTGTTGATACTCTAGCTCCCATTTTGATATTCAATGAATGCCTGTGTTTTGATTGGTAGCGTCTTCATAAATACAGTCATTGATAAGCCAAAAGGGTAGTGACCGCAAACAGAGCTGTTTCGTATTGATATATATTATATAATCTCCAATGACGTATGAATTATGTTTAATTAGCAAGATGTGACCTCAGAAGTGTTACATACTAGTGTGTTCTTGCACCCAAAGTTTTCGACATTTTCTTTGCTCTGCTTCTGAAACACGCTTTCAATAAGAGAACAAAAAGTATTTACCTATGCACGCGAAGTGATGGCAATCTCTTCAGCCTGAATCTATTGCGGCCACAAACCAATGTACGAGATGTGTTAATCCGTGACCTCCTGTTCGCCGATGACGCGGCCATTATTGCGCATTGCCTAGAGCAGCTTCAGTCACTGATGGACTGTTTTTCGTCCCCACGCAAAGACTTTGTTCTAACAATCAGCAAGAGCAAGATAAAATTCATTGGTCAAGTGATTCTATCGCGTCCAAACATCACTGTTGGAAACTGTCAGCTAGGAGCAGTACATCCTTTTACCTTTCTTTGTTTAACCATTGCGAATAACCTCTCGCTAGACAAAAAGAATTTTAGGTGGATTGGCTGAGCAGCTGCCATTTTGTCCGGATTTAACTCTCGTGTTTTGGGCTGCAACAAGTTGGCTCTTAATCCGAAGTCGATGGTATGTAGCTTGTGCGAACTGTGCTTTACTGTACGGCAGTGACACAAGGACAACACACACGAGACAGAAGCGGAAGCTGAATGCATTCCATCTACGAGGCATTTTTCGATTCTTGAACATATTGTGGATGGACAAAGTGATTAATTCTGAGGTACTTCCAAAAGCTGGTCTACAGAGCATGTTCAACCTACCACGACAGCGCCGCCTGCGGTGGCTTGGCCAGTTCCACAGAATGGAAAATGGTTATATTCCGAAAGATCTACTCTATGGTGCGTTGCAATCAGGAAGTAGACCATTGGGCAGACCGCACTTGCGGTACAAAGACGTTTGCAAAAGTGATATGAAATCTCTTGGAATTGACCTCACGAGTTGAGAAAAACTTGCTCTTAACCGCTCACGATGGAGTCATTGTTTAAAGCGTCTTCTGCAAGCCGAGGAGGAGCAGATACAGCTCTTGGCTGCAGAACGCAACTGACGCCGATCGACCGAGTTCTGTCTATCGTTGCGAGCGTTGCGTGAGAGATTGATCCTCCCGAATCGGACTTTTTATTTATTCAAAAGCTGTCCACCATGAAATACTTCATGCGATCGTCATCGACCAAAGTAGGCCAACAACAATCATAGTATGTTCAAATCCATTACATCATGATGATGCCGTTTATAAAATGCTGAAAGAAACGTTGAGTGAAAATTAAGAAAAAGAATTAGAAAACGATAGGTTGACAATGGTATCTTGGGAAAATTATGCTTCCAGTAATTGAAATGCAAATAAGAGTAAAAAATTGTTCTTCGAATCACAATGCTCTGTTTAGACGAGACTGCGTGGATTTGGTTCAGGTGTACACATCAGTTTCTAGTTTAATAAAGGGCCAACATCCAAAAAAGGCGAATATAGTTTGACTATGTATCTAAATGCAGCAACTTTAATTATAACCATTTCGCTGCAGCGATCGCAGAAAACACTCACGAAAAATATGCAATTTAGGGTGTTAGCAATAAAAAATTCGCTGAGGTGGATGACTCCAACGTTTTTATTAAATTCTGGTTAAAAAGGGTTTTTTTAAAAATTCTGGATAGACAGAACTAAGAAAAATGGTTAAATACTATTGTAAAAATGTAAACACTTTATAGTTTTTTTTTAAATTCGAATGTAGCCTTTTGAAGAAAATTCGTTCGAAACCTGACAACTTGGTAGGGGGCGCTGTTTTTAAAGAATATAACAGCCTTACCCGTTGATTGGTTGAAAATTCGGCACTACTGTTAATCAGTGAAAGCATTCCAACTCACTGATTGGTTCGACTTGGATTAATGTTTACAATTATTATCGATAAATTATTGAGGCATAATCGATAGAGCATCACAGAAAAATCGATCTCTGTTTTTATTAGAGCAATGCTCACTCTCGTGCAAATGATCTCCGTGATTCAGGTGGAAATAAATCGTTATTTGACAATCGGTTGATTTTTATTTCTTTCAACATGGGTGGAAAATGATTTTTTTTTGAGCGACTTGGTTGGCATTCCTCTTTTACAAAGAAACTGCAAACTCAACACTCCTAGTAGACACTTATCTCATCACGTACGCGAAAATGAAGCGTTTACTATATCATACATCAGCTTAGATTGCCAGACACGTATCATATATCTTGTTTGAAAATAGAAAGCTTTAATAGATTACATAAAAGAACCCACAAGATTATTATGCTATCGTTTTATCCAATTAGGTTAAGCTAAAATAGTCAAATTCCGCAAGAAATAGTATCCCAAAAATAGAAATCACTTCAATGTTGTGTGTGCACAGGTTTGTTATCATGCAATAAAACCCATTCATGCCGAGTGATTAAATGATACATATCCTCTCTCTTCTTATTGTTAGACTTGTACTTAGATCGTGCTAAACGGATTTTACAAACGGTTTTTGAAATTCCTGTCGCCAAATTTTCAAACATTCGTCACGCATGAGTGCATCCTCCTAGAATAACAAGTCAGGCGGACACGTAGTGGATTCTTATCTCCAACCTCCGGCTAAGAAGTATCTTTGGCAACAAATAAAGATAAAAGAACAGATTCTATTTCAGTAAATGAAAATGAATTAGAGTAACGATTTGCTAAATTTGGCTGTAAATCAGTTTCAGCCCACGTCAGCCACCGTACATACATTTCAAGCGTAAATATTATTCGATTATTGATTAACCAGGGCTTAGCTTTCACCAGGTTTTACCGATTTTACATCGACTACAACTCTGTATCGTGCACATTCTTCCACTTCGTTTCCAAACAAAATCTTGTCTTCGTTGAAATCACACGCATCGAATAAAAATTATTTAGTCAAGTTCAATGCATTCTTGTTCAAAAAATGCGTTCAATTTTTTTTCTCGTTTCCACAGATTTTACTGGGATGTCATCATGCTCGTCTTACTGATTGCAAACCTGATCATTCTACCGGTGGCCATTTCATTTTTCAACGAGGAGCTCACTCTACATTGGATCGTATTCAATTGCATCTCGGACACGGTATTTCTATTGGACATTGGCGTCAATTTTCGAACAGGTACAATAAGCATACTCAACTCATCATTTTTAAAATCAATAATTATTTCCTAAATGGAACCTGTTTGTAAATCCTAAAATATACACAATGAATGACACGTTTAAACGGAAATGAGATTTAGAACCGGAATTTTGTTTGATCTGTGCAGGCGTAAAGTTTCCTTTGTCGAATTACCACGTGCTAAAAGCTGATTTGCTTAGAGTCTAATAATAAAATTCGTGATGTTAGCAACAGAATCAAAACGGAAAATCATTCAGCGAAATATTTGGAAAAGATGATCAATTTGTGATGATAATGATCACTCGTTTTTCCCCAGGAAATATCAAACAGTGGATAATAGCTAAAGCTGGGTGTTTGCGTGTTTGGTCCAAAATTAAATTAGAGTAGGCCAAATGCTGACGGGCATACACCATTAATTTGTACCAATTGAATTTTTAACCAATCGTTATCAACTTAAAATATGATATTATTTGATATAACGGCGGGTGCAATATTATAATGTAAATACTCTGCTCATTATGAAAATGATTCTTAAAAATACATTCGTTTACGACCATATTTTGTACCGTTTCGAGTGTGTGCTGATGTGTTTTATAATTATAAACTCATCCTAAATTGGTTTCAAGGATTAAACCTTCTTTAACTATCTACATGTTTCCAAGCTTACTGACCCTACCTGATGAGTGCAGACAACACAATACTGGTCGTGGAGTGTGTGCGATGGAGACGCATGCAACTGTCATTTTTGTTCAAGTTAATCAGTTAGAGCAGTATTTTGGTAATGTTTCACTTCTGACCATAAGCTTCTTCAGACAAAGAGTATTGGTCTCCCATTTAATTTTATAGCTTAGTTACCTTTAAGCTGTCACACGTTTAGCCCTTCACTGTGAACCGCAGTTTCGAGTGACCTTGAGCGATTTCACGCTGTGCTGGGTTAATAGGCTGCGTGGTCAAGAGTTGGTCTGCACGACTTGACACACTTAGAATCTCAAAAGTTGGTTAAGTAAGACAACTGATTAAAAGTGATCGTTGGATGGCTACTCAATGACGTTCCCAATTCTGACCGATACCATTGATCTGACGGAGCCTCATTGTCATTGAATAATTGGCCAAACATGGAAAAGGCTTCGGGATTCAACCAAAAGAAACAATTCAGGGTCAGCGTCCCGTTAGGCAGTCCAAAGTTGTATTCAACTTCGTTTTACCAACTTCTGCGATGGCATGATTGACCAAACGTATCAGCTTATCTGTAGTGGAGAATAAGCACTTGTTACATGGGCAACAGGTAGTTTATCATATTGAACTGCCTCGGTGTACATCTCAACGCACCAATAGAAAGGACACCCCATTCCGCATCTATATATCATAACGCGGGAAGCAGCATATACAGGATAAAAGCTGTGGCTCGACTGGCGTAAAGCTTAGCGTCTGGAGCTTCTTCCTACGTACCGAACTTGTGGCTCAAGGACGTTTGCAAAAAAGATATAAAAGCTTTTGGCTTCGACCCAACGAATTGGGAAGAATTTGATATTGACAGCTTACTTTGGATGCATTGCGTAAATTCGTCGCCTGCAAGCTAGGGAAGAGCAGACACAGCCCTTAGCTTCTGAACGCAGATGACTTTGTCGGCGTACAACAGTCGCCGGTCGATCGAGTCCTGTCTGTCGCAGCGAGCGCGACGAGTAAGATTGTTCCTCGAGAATCGGACTGTTTATTTATTCGAAAGCTGTGCAGCATGAAAAAATCATACCCTTGTGATAGGCGTTTATGTTCGACATCGACCAATGGGAGCCAACAACGATTCATGCATTGATAATTTGATTTCAAAATAACGAATTTTTCGAAGTCAACAAAATGGATTGTAAGTTTGCGAATTCGAGGATAAATCCTCATTTTCAAATTGAAATCTAGCTTTTATTTGGGGACTGAACTAAGTCCCACAAGCGGCGCAATGTAGTGCCGGTAAGTGTTTGGAATATTTTTCAACATTCCAATTACCGCACGCTGGTTAATTTTTGATTGAGGTAAGATTTTTAGCAATAAGTAGTATACGACGTTCGAAAAGAGAAACGGAAGCACACAACCTGTTTTGCGGATTGTAATTTATATTCTAAGTACAATTGGCTTTGAACTGCATTTAACTAGATATTGTTTAGCTCGATGATAGCGATTCAATGCATTGCACGCATTCGGCCGGCACACCGTGATAGAAATATTTCTATTTGAGAGATGTTTGTCGAGTACTCGAATAATATGTTTCGGGAGATCAGGTTATTAGAAGCATTAATAAATTTTATCTTGATATATTACTAAATATCTTTTTTCGCAATGACGGAGGTTTAATTTGGAGAGCACTTCTTTAAAAAGACCCAAAACAGTCTAGTCATCATGTTACATATGGAAATTCATCCGACGTATACGTTAGTAATTGAAATAATTAAAATGCAAGTTTTATCAAAATGTTTTTTTACTTTAATTCTAAAATAAAAATGCTACATATTATGAGACCATTTTCCAAAATATTCAGTATTGCAAAAACCATGATCTTGACGACATATGATTTAAAAGTGTTGGTTCTTTTATCACTGAACTAGTTGTTAGTCTTTATCAGTAGCCGTTTCTGACATCAATGCAGTGTTGTTGCACGTCATACCTTAGCTCAACTTTTCTTATTTCTGTGATTATTCAAATCACAATTGAAGACTTCCTTTGCATAGAGAAATATGTTTAGTATATTTTAACTGCAAAATGTATCCAGTACATTTATAATGTCTAATTTCGAATTGCTATGGACAGTACTTGTTGAGGATTTCCTAATCCTCCTTCAATGAATGTCGACCATGGATATATAACAGACGTGCATGAGATTTTCATGTTCCACAGCTTTTCGAATAAACAGTCCGATTCTGCAGAAATATTCTCTTCCACAGCTCTTACAGCAACGGCAAAAGCTATGATCGGCACCTGAAGTACCTAGCATATCAATAACAAAACTGATTGAGCACTTTTAAATAATTGCTGTTATTTTTATTTCAGGCATAATCAAGAACAATTTTGCAGATGAAATTATACTGAAACCCAAAGAAATCGCTCTTCATTATATCAAGACTTGGTTCTTCCTAGACCTACTCAGTTCGTTACCACTGGATTATATTTATCTCATTTTCCATGATAACGAAAGCTTAACACAATTTGTGCACGCAGGTACGTCTTGTGGTACGTAAAGTCCTTATGCATACAAATATTGTTTACCAAGGGCGCTTTGAATGCTGGTCGTTAGAATCGTGAGGAGATCTGCATTGTATTGAAGAGACCGATTGCTTGAATTTTATTTCACTCTAATCTGGTTTCACAATGATTCTACAACTTTTTCCCTTGGTAATCAGAAAATGATAAATGTATTGTGTTGCTCAAAGGATAATTTATGAATTATGATAAAATAACCACAACAAGTGTTCTCCTTTCTCTTGACGTCAAATAAGAGTGAAATTTACACAGAATTAACACAAAGACGACACATAGCGGACAATAACGACAAACGGAGCAGAAACGATTGCATAAACGACTGTGTCGGCTATAACTTTGGTGTCCACAACATAACATTGTCCAGTTTGAGATCCACTGAACAACTGCGTTTGGCTTTCGATGGAAAAGTAGATGGACGAATCAAGTTTTTGTCTCTAACTAAACGTGTATGCAATCATTCTTCCTGCTGACATTGGTTGTTCAGATGGATTGTAGCCGTTGGATGACCACGGAATCAGGGGCCTAGAGGCCAATACAATGTTACATTCACCACGTGACGTACTGAATCGATGCAAAATCCCAGATTCTGTGAAGACACGGGTGAGAATTACATCCATACGGAGTAGAAAGCGTGTGTTTACTTACATTTGTCCTTGAAAGCTATTAACGAAATCCTCAAGCGGTTCTAAGGAAAATTCTACATTGCAGTTAAAGCAACTTTGATCGGATCATGGGCACGTTAATATCATTTTTCGGCATAGCCACTTCAGTCCATCGCTTAAAACATCCGAATCAGCTGAATGAGAATCGGTGGGATATTGATCCTCCTCCGACATACTACATAGCGCCGAGTTCTGAGACCACCAAATCGCGTGATCGATGTTCGACTTGTACAACATCTGTAATTGTCGCTGATTGCGTCGTGTCAGAAAGAAAATTAACGCACTTCCTCACCATCGCAATCAGTGCTTGCATGCGAATGTTTTTGAAAGTGATTCCAAAAGTGGAAGCCAAGTGTCGGGCAAACGATCGTCCCGGAGTTGTTCTTGTCTCTCAGATTAAACGAAAACTTTGTCAGTTGCGCCGTGAGTGAAGTGAATACATACATCAAATCACTAGACACTACAAACTTAGATTAGCGCTCAATTTCTAGTGTTGTAGTTTTTAATATATTGATTTAATGTATAAAACGCTAGATTAACTGCTCTCTGATATTACAACGTGGCTGCTCCATTTCCAAGTTGTCGAAATTAACGTGATGTTATTCGAGTTTAATAAATGAAACGATTACCAATTAAGAAGCTTTAACCATACAATAATCTAGAAAATCTAATAAACCGGTTAAGCGTTTACCGGTTGATGGGAGTGGAACTATTTGTAATGGCTGCGGTTTGAAATTGATATCGGCGTCCACAGGCTCGTAATAAACCAATCATGCATAACTAATCGAATGATTAATAAGTAGGAGAAAAATGTTTTATTCGAAAATTTGCATCTACAAATAGCACCGGAAGTATTTTTCTCCCTTTTTAAAGGATGATATTTATATAAACCCTCCGCCTAATGTGAGCGTACAAATAAACTATCTTGCTGCTGTATTCTTTGTGTAAGCATAATTATTTTGACCATCCTACAGGTCGTGCACTTCGAATGCTGCGTTTCGTCAAACTGCTGAGCTTGATTCGTCTGCTCCGTTTATCAAGACTCGTACGATATGTTAGCCAATGGGAAGAAGTGAGTGTTGCAAAAACAAAATTTCTCGAATGTAATTGGTCTAAATAATTGCGCTGTCAGGATTGGTTAAATGTTGACAAATCGATGAATAGAAATAAAAAGTATAAAAGCAAACCGAGAGCTGTTTGCTACTGAAATAAATTAAAATCAGTTTTTTAGAAATTAAATTGAACGATGCCTTGCTAGATCTGGTTATGCAATCATTTTATAGAAAATCGCTATAGTAAATTTTTGTTATGACAGATAGGCTAAATTTACTAGACTACTTACCAATTAATAAACTTCACAATTACAAATTCAAATTGCACGAATTTCCCGAAAATAAAATTGTTGTATCGAAATAAATTTCAGAGAAATGATTGCGCATCTTTTTTGTAGATACTTATTTAAAAAAGATTTTAATTGTCAGCTTTATCTTCAACACCAAAACAGATTTGATTTATTATACAAATGACAATATTGCGAGCTATGATGAGAGTAGATACAATTCCAGCTCAACTGCTATGTCATATCATGTCATTTGGCTATTTGAAGTTTTCCGACGGCCGAACTTTCAAATATTGAAGTGATGAATTGTTAATTCGTTATAGGCTTGCGTTTATTCATCAACATGAAAACATGTTGAAAATCGATTAAAAAACCCAGTGTTTTCTAGACAAATAATAATGTCAAAGAAGTAGCGTTAAATACAGATTCAAGGGCCCACACAGAAAATGTATTGGATCTAAGTAAGAAAATTAAATATTAGTTTCTCATTTAGTTAAATTTAATAAGTGTTTAGGCCGGATTATACAGAGTTATTAAAATAATTCAGTTAGAAATGAATCATAATCGGATTAATTTAACTGATAAACTTTTATAGTTTCTCAACGTGGCAAGTAAATTTCTGGGCATATTCAATCTCGTTCTGCTACTCCTGTTATTGGGTCACTGGAACGCATGCCTCCAATTTCTCATCCCGATGCTAAACGACTATCCGGTAAATAGTTGGGTTAGCAAAAGTAAACTCCAGGTATGTTTCAATTAATTATTTTCACCATACTACTTATAAGTTTATCGGTAAGATGATATGGTTAAATTTTGCTTCAGCATTCAAACTGGTTCGAACAATACACGTGGGCTTTGTTTAAAGCCATGTCGCATATGCTATCGATCGGATATGGGCGTTATCCTCCTACAAGCATCACCGAAGCTTGGGTCACTGTAATCAGTATGGTTACCGGTGCCACTGGATATGCATTGTTTGTGGGGCATGCCGCTGCTTTGATCCAATCCTTTGATTGCTCCAAACGACTTTATCGAGAGAAGGTCTGTTTGTTGGAAACTAGATTTTTTCAGTTTTACGCATAATTAAAACTATATATATATATATATCCTCACTAATTTCTTTTATCAAACAAGAGGATGTTGTAATATGTATTGTTAGGAGTATTCAATATTAAATCTGAACACTTGAAAGCCGTCAAACGAACTCGAAAAAGTGGAAACCGATTAAAATTATTTAAAGCTAAAAGTCTGTAGCAAAATTATGCAGAACTTAGCTGCACCGACAAAAGCATTGTTGGACTAAATGCACGAAAGTAGACACTAAGATTACGTAGCAATTGGTTTCTCATGAAAATGGTTACGAAGTTGCGCATGTGAGCCACCATTAGATATGGTTGACGAGGCCAAACTGTTCATTTTCGTGTGCCCATACACATTTAGATGGCGTAAAACCTCTAACTGTGAACGAAATGCTCATTTGCATGCCTTTCTTTCACACACACACACACACACCCTAACTCGTTTCGTGCTTTTTGCACGCATCTGGTGGGAAGTTAATGATCATAATTCGTATGCGCTTGAAGAACGCATTAGTGAATAAATACACGTCCTCGATTTTTCTCAGGTTTAGACCAATGTGTGGCGTTTGTTTATCATCGATCTTAATGTGATAGAATACCGGTGCTCGTGAGGTTGAAATTTGAATTGCACTTCAATGCTAAATATTTCGGACTTGCGTGAAAAGACGAACCTCACAGAGATTTGAACTGGTTCAATTGCAAGTTTGTTCTAGATTAGAAGATTTGTTTTCAATTCTATCACAACAAAACCAATACTTAGTTCGCTTGTGAAGGTCAAATATCTCCACGTTCTCATTTAAGATAGAAATTTAAACGCATTCAATCAGGAATAAACTTATTTTCTCGCCAACATCTGATGGACAATTATAATGAAATTTCGCAGTATTAAACAAGCTAATTCATCACGTTTCTCTTAACATTTTTATTTCGCGCCAAGTTTAAGCAAGTAGACGAATACATGGCATTCAGAAAACTCCCTCGAGCACTTCGGCAACGAATTGCTAACTATTACGAACATCGATACCAGGGAAAAATGTTCAATGAGAATGAAATACTCAACGAGCTATCAGAATGTCTTAAGGAAGTAAGTTTTTTATTTTAAATTTTATATAAATTTTCTACTTATATTTAGCCAAATACATTTAAAATTAGATTATTTCATGCAGATTTCACGGAGATCCAAATATATATTTAGACAATCAACTGTACGATTTACGTGTAAACTTGTAGGGGATAAGTATTGATCATATCACATCACTTGAGCTAAAGTCCCGCATGGATGTTCACGTTTATCCCGACGATGATTCACTGCTCCGTCACACAATATCTACCGATAATCACGTCAACAAATCTTTTCCTGTCAGCCGTTTTGGTCCTGACAATCCACATTCCGAGAACAAACGCTTTACCGTTAACGACCTTCGATTAGAACAACGCCGGAGAAAGACAAGCAAAATTACCATCGCTTTCTATCTTTGAAAATGGAAGGAAATCCTAAATTGCTTTATCGGATTGTCAATGCTCGATCGAGCGTGAAACCAGGGGTGTTTCCTGTTCTTACTGACGATGGATTAACAGTCTCTGCAAAGGATACAGCTGATGCTCTCGCTCAATTTTATGCTAAAGTATTTAGTCCGTTAGCGATTCAATTGACTGAAGAATTACCGCCATCAACAGTGACGCAACAGCTGACTGAGATCGAGATAAATCCAATGATTATACAACGACATTTGTGTCGACTGAACCCTAAGAAATCCCCTGGAGCGGATGGAATCACTCCGACTATACTAAAATCCTGCGAACAGCAGCTGTTTGAACCTTTGTGTGAATTGTTTAAACATTCTCTAATTGAAGGAGTGGTGCCAACAGAGTGGAAGACAGGGGTAATTTCACCTATCTACAAAGGCGGTAGACGTTCAGATCCGGCAAACTAGCGTCCTGTCACCCTACTTCCTGTGATATCCAAAGTTCTAGAGCGGATAGTGACAGAAAATATAGTTCATCACCTGGAATCACAAAATATGCTATCTGTAGCACAGCATGGTTTTCGTAAATCTCCCTCATGCTTGACAAATTTATTGACGGTTTTAAATGACTGGACCCAAGCGGTTGACGAAGGAGCTAGCATCCACGCTTGTTATCTGGACATGTCTAAAGCTTTCGATCGAGTTGATCACTTTCGACTATTACAAAAGCTGAAGCAGATCGTGTGCTGTGCGGTCGCATTATTCCGTGCTCTTGCGTTTTTGGATCTACTTCATTCCCATCTCGTCCTATCTGGATAATTTTTACCTTTTTGGACTCCTCTTAACACAAGCATTGTGTTCATACCATTTTTGGAGGCAGAACAAGCAATCTTAGAAAAATCAGTTTTCTACATTTTGAACCAAACTAGACCTACTCGGGCAAGTTTGTGTGCAACACTGAATATTGGATTGAGTTTACCACCATTCGAAAGAGCTCGCTTTCCCACTTCGCTTGACACATTGGACCGGAAAATCGGATCCAATCTGAAGGAGCTACGACGAATTTCGTTACCCACCTTTCCTGTGGCGAGATTATTCACTCACCCACTTCCAACAACCCTAAATCCGCTTCGGACCCGACTTCGTTTCATACGTGCCAACGCGCGCACACCCATTTACCACACAGATCGATCGATAAATCTTTTCACCCCGGCGTCATGACCTTACGAGCGAAGCCCAGTGAAGGCGGTCACATGTGCAAAATTTGTCGAAAGGCGGTAAGTCACAATGCCCGACACGCTAGTTGTTTTATTTGTCACGATAAAGTTCATATGAAGTGTGATGTTACCCTGACTGCTGATGCTATTGCAATTATCAATAAAAATGAAATGCCAGGAGTATGCTATATCTGTCATGTATGCAGAATTGAACCTAGAAACTGTACAAAGACGACTGCGAGCTCACAGACTGAAACTAATATGGGGGTGTTGAATTTAGAGGACCGCATACAGAGAATTGAAGGTTTGATGAATGACTTATTAATTAGCAAACTGAAGCCTAGACTTGAGTGTGGAGATCGTGTTTCATCTCCGTTTCTAAGGAAGCAGGAAGGCAAAAAATGCGATGATGAACATACGGACATTCGACCTAGCAATTCAGAACAAATGAGCCGTTCCCATGATCCGCGTGCCTTGGAAAGGTCTGAAACAAATTCAACAAAATCCGAGAATGAAAAGCGAGCCGTTAAACAACAAACTGATCCCAAAACAGATAATGCTTTGGTGAAACGAAATAACATCTCCACCAATCGTAAGGCACACTTTCTGAGTGTCATTTGTACTGACGTTCCTGAGCCAGAATGCACTCTCTTCAAAGACCGTCAAAGGCATGATGAAGAAAAATGGAAGGAACTGTGTGAACTTATGAAAATTGGAACTGTAGTGCCGTTAGCATTGACTCGTTTAACTAGACGGCGTGATTCACCTCATCAGGATAAACCCAGACTATTGAGGGTTAACTTAGCAAATGAGCGTGACCTGGAAAACGTATTACTAAATTCTTACCTACTTGGGTCTAACAATTCACTGAATATTCGCATTCATGTTGATATTCCATGGTCCGAAAGGAGGAACAATACATACGACAATAGAAAGACATCTAATCGCAATCTCATCATCCTCGGAGTTCCAGAACTGGCAGACAATCCTGAGGCTAACGAGCGAGCTGAGCATGACTACAGGCAATGGAGTTTTCTGGCTGATACCATTTTCGTCGAAAAGGCCGTTGTCGTGGATACTTTTAGACTGCCTTCCTCAGCAAAATACAAAGGTAATGGGCCACGTCCATTAAAAATAAACTTCCTAATGAGTACTATGGTTGATACTGTACGTTCCAACTGGAAAAGCTGGAAACACAAAATCCCAAAAGGTGTCATCCTTAGCGATCACATAAACACTGATATAAATGCAGCCCATTCCGCATTAAATACTGTCAGGATTGATGAAGCCCTATCAACTGAACCAAGAAATGAATCTTCAGCTGGGACACAAAATCAGCAATCGAACGCAAAGCCACCCCAACTGACTCCCAAGAGTGGACTGAAGCCAGATAAAGAAATCTTTTTCGGCCAAAAAGAGGACTCGATTTGCGCCTCTCAACCTGAAACGACCGATATGCTACTTAACTTGTCAAAAAACAGAACAGTGCCGACTCTTCCAGAGTCGGCGTGACAATGACGGTTGTCTCAGACTATGACATCACACGATACCATCCATCTCTGCTTACCAAAACTGTTCTTGGATGCCTCTATACCAATGCCCAATGCTTGATTAACAAATTTGCCGAACTTGTCGCTCGGTTTGAGACTAAACGACCTCAGCTAATTGCCATTACCGAAACTTGGCTAAGCCCGGAAATCCACGATTGTGAGTTAGAGATTGCTGGCATGTCACTGCTCCGCCGAGACCGTGCATCACGTGGAGGAGGTGTGGCACTCTATTATGATCAGAGACTCAAGTGCAGAGAAATGACGGATTCCGACTTGGTGCTTCAGGACACGCTATGGTGTTTGTTGACAACGGCTACAGGCGATGATTGCACAATCGGCGTAATTTATCGCCCACCAGCAGCCCCGGAAGTGTATAATACGAATCTACTCGACAAGCTACGCTTGATTGCCTCGAGATATCATACCAGAATCTTGATCATGGGAGACTTTAATCTGCCTAACTTGCTGAAGACGAACAAAATTTCTCAAACCTCCACTGCTTCCATCTTTCAGCAGCTGTTTGACGAAATTCCTTTGTATAATCACGTTGAAAGCAATACAAGATACAGAGGGAGAGATATGCCTTCAATGCTCGATCTTATCTTGACAACTGAAGAGGACTCCGTCGAAAGCATTACATACGATTGTCCGCTAGGTTCGAGCGACCATTTGGTCTTGAGTTTTGACTACCTATGTCGAGCAGAGCGAGCAAACGATAGAACAAAACTCATCAGAAAGGTATGCCTATCAAAATTATCAAACGCCCTAAGTTTGATTAACGATTGGCAAATTGAAGGCATAGGAGTACAAGAGCAGTGGTGTAGCATTTTGACCAATCTACACCGGGAAATCAACTCACACTCGGCATTCGTACCAAAACAGTGTGGAAAGGCATTCGATTTTAAAATCCGTAGTCGCACTCGGAAATGGATTAAACTGCGAAATAAGGCTTGGATAAACCATCGCCAGTTAACCACCGATGCCACATGGGAGACCTTTAGAAAACTAAGAAACCAGGTCATCAAACTTATTGCTGAAGACAAAATACAGTATCAAGCTGTCATAATGTCTAAAATGGAACGGAATCCCAAGCTTCTTTACCAGATTGTGAACAAGCAGTGTTCAGTGAAACCAGGAGTTGCGGCCTTGCGGACGCCCACTGGAATGACCACAAATGCAGCTGACACCGCGGATGCTTTGGTAAATTATTATGCAACAGTATTTTGTCCAAAGGAAAGCGTGGATATACAAATGGATCCACAAATAACGCATCCTCTACCATTGGACACAATAACCATCAACAAAGAAGAGGTGCTGGGAACACTACTATCGTTGAATCCCAGAAAATCCCCTGGTTGTGATAAAATTACCCCGAATATACTCAAGCATTGTGCACAATCTCTATGCGGACCTCTAACTCAGCTATTCTGCGAATCGTTGTCGCAAAGTGTCATACCGACTGAATGGAAATCTGGTATAATCTCCCCGATTTTCAAAGGCGGGGTGCGTTCGGAGCCCGCAAATTACAGACCTGTTACTTTGTTGTCCGCCGTATCCAAGGTACTCGAAAGGATCGTGGCAAAAAAACTGAGCAAATACCTTGAGGAAAATAAGCTATTTTCGGGAGCCCAACACGGTTTTAGAAGGGGATACTCCTGCCTTACTAACCTTCTCCTCACCCTTGACGACTGGACTCGAGCAGTGGATGCTGGGGATACTATCCATGTATGTTACCTCGATATGTCGAAAGCGTTTGACCGTGTAAACCACAGTATTCTCTTGCAGAAGCTGGAACGTTGTGGTATCACTGGCAGTCTGTTAGCATGGTTAGAAAATTACCTGACTGATCGGTTTGTTCAAGTCTCTGTGGACGGTGCTCTATCGAAGTCGGTAGCCGTGACAAGTGGAGTGCCTCAGGGATCCGTCCTCGGACCAATCCTCTTCGCGCTTTATGCTAATGACATACCAGCTCTCATCAAATGCAAGATCGTACTGTTCGCGGACGATATAAAAGTTTGGTCTAAGATAAGTAAGTCGGAGGACTGCGAACTGCTCCAGAAGGATCTGGACAACCTCCAGGCTTGGTCCCTAAAAAATCGCATATTTTTCAATTTCCAAAAGTGTCACATGTTAAACATTGGCAAATATGTGGAGTACCAGTATTTTCTTGGATCACACAGCCTCTCGTGGACCATGGAACAAAGGGACTTGGGTGTGTTAATAAGCAACACCCTAGGGATGTCGAGCCACTGCAACTACGTCTATCGCAAAACATCACAGAAATTGTCACTCCTAAAGAGAATTTTCGGTAGGTTCTCAAAACAGACAATTCCCTGTATTATAAATACGTATATCAGGCCCACGATGGAATATGCGGTTCAAGCATGGTCGCCATGGCTTAAAAAAGATGTTGCGACTTTGCAACGAATATATCATCGAGCTACCAAACTTGTCACTGGACTCAGCCGGAAACCCTACAATGAGCGAATCAAAACGCTGAATTTATTTGATTATCCACGTCGTCGTATCCGAGGCGATTTGATTCTGGTTTACAATATTTTGAATACTGAAAATCACCCTCTACAATGCTTATTGAATCTACGGAGCTCGCATAATACAAGAGCTCACACACTTACTCTAACTGTCCCTCACTCGAGACTAAATTGCAGACGACATTTTTTTGCCGTGCGAGTTTGTTTTACTTGGAACAATCTGCCAGATAATGTTGTGAACTCACCAAACCAGCAAACTTTCAAGAGAAGCCTTGATGCCTATTTGACCCTAAACCCGTGCATTGAAGAAAACTATACATCTTAACACCATATACCTACATTTGTTATCCCACCAATCGAAAACAATTTCTGCCCTTGGATATTTACTTGATTTTTGAACTGCCCAGTAAGCAATCTAATCCCATTTTTGCTTGTTATATTATTCGTTGTTGTCATATTATTCTGTGGTTTTTTGTAAAGCTATATGCTTTTTAGACCATTAAAATTGAATTGAATTGAATTGAATTGAATAGATGGGTATCAGCGGACAGCTACTAATATGGCTTGAAAGTTACCTCAGTGGGCGTAAGGCGATCGTTCGAATCAACGGGGTACTATCACAGGCTATTGATGCCTCTAGTGGCGTACCGCAAGGTTCAGTCCTCGGGCCAGTACTTTTCTTGGCTTACATCAACGACTTACCGGAGACGCTCGCATGCAAGGTGATTCTTTTCGCTGATGACATTAAACTTTGGACCCGGATAAAAACCATTGCGGACTGTGTACAGCTGCAACGTGATCTAGATGCTCTACACGAATGGTCGGTACGGAATAATTTGCCATTCAATATCCAAAAATGCAAGGTGCTACAAATTGGTAAGCCATTCCAGTACCAGTATCACTTTGGGCAGACTTTTTTGAGCTGGACAGAATCGGAAAGGGATCTTGGAGTCTGGGTATGCGGCAGTCTGAAGAACAGCCTGCATTGTGAGATTATCTACAAGCGTGCTTCGAAGCTTCTAGGTATGCTGCGACGGATTTTCAAAACCTTCTCGCCTGGAACTTTGCCCACCATCATGAACGCCTATATAATTCCAACCATGGAACATGCATCACAAGCTTGGACTCCGTGGTTGAAAAAGGATATAATATTGCTTGACAAAATATACCATCGCGCAACCAAACTCGTAAGAGGTTTCCGTAAACTAGCGTACGAGGAACGATTGAAAAAACTGAGGCTCCCCACTCCCCTCCAAAGAAGCCTTCGAAGCGATGTGATACTGACATATAAAATATTGAATACCCCACATCATCCCTTAAAACATTTATTCGAATACCGTGATTCACGTCATACACGCAGCCACTCAGCGACACTGCAAATTCCCCACTCCCGTATCAGCTGTCGCCGATATTTTTATTGTGTACGTGTCTGTTTCCTTTGGAATTCCCTACCCGAAACTCTTGTCATCTCTCCCAGCATCGGAACGTTTATTCGAAATTTTGATACTTATTTGTTGCATAACGATTTGACGACACCTGCGTATTGATTCATGGTAACTATACAACTTGACTATACTTGACATTACATGTTTATTTTATACCTATTTCCTGAATGTATATTTACTATGATATGGTAATTGTGAAGCTATGTGCTTTTGTGACCATAAATTCTTGAATCTTGAATCTTGAATCTTAATGCGGTTAATACACATGAAAAAGAATGAAACGTACGCTAAATGTTTATAAGCGAATCTAGTGTGTGCATCAATTTCCATACCTGTTTCAAAGGGTTGTCAATTTCCTCTGATTTGTCGTTCGATTTGGTGCTAACAAATTTCTTTCGAGGGCTCACAACCCTAGGATCTTTAAACCAAATTCGACGAACTGTATATCTATCAATATCCGTGCATGCTTTCCTTCTAATCCTTTTTTAAATTTATCCTCCGAATCATTTTTATGCCATTATTGCGGAAGCGGAATTCTTCACAATTTGAATCAATAAGAATAAATAAACGGCTTTACGGTGATGACAAAAGAGTTTGGTTTTGTTCGTCGTAAATTCATTAGGCAATTAGCCTCACAATTAATTAGCCTAAATATCAATAAAGATACAATGTTAGACACTAAAGCCACTGTTTGATAGGTTAAGTGACACGAACCATGAAGTTCAAGCACAGAATCACATAGTGATTCTTGGTAAAGAGTTAAAGGCGCTGATGGATGACTAATGTAATATGTTGTTCACATCCGCGCACTAACACACCACAACTAGTTTCCGGCTGTTTGACGACATCAAGTGGACACAAGATTAGGTTAAGTTAACTTTTTAAAAGTGGATAAGTGGTTAGTATAGTTATTTGTGATGGCCACCGTTTGATAGGGTTCGTACAAGAAACCACGATGCTAAAAATTAGAATCACAGTTAAGCGCCTGAGACACTCATGAATGACCAATGTAATGCGTTGCTCACGTTATAGATACATTATATTATTTGATTGATGTTTGGTGTGGTTTTCAACATAGATATATAACCCTATATGTGATGAAAGACTGGAACATTAAAGATTTTGTTACAGCTATCAAGAATGACACGATGCTTTAACTAATTAAAATACATTTTTTGAGAATGTGGAAACGAAATCAGTTGAAAAGTCCATTCAGTTCTATTCAAAAGCATTTCCAAATATATTGGCTGACTTGGACGCTCATTTGAAGATTATAAAGATAACTTAAAACGGAGACACCGTCAAAATATTCACTGTACACCACATTTAAAATCGAACTGAAATTGCTGCCATTAAAGCTAAGTTGTAAATCGAATTTTGAACCGGATTGTGAGAGCTTTTTAATAACGTCCGATCTTGAATTTTTATTTGCATATAGGGTTATCCTTCGGTCAGTAAAATAGTGTTTACTCAATGAAATCGTGTTAGTACCTGAATCTTATTGAGAGCCCGCATTTTTCGGAAGAAATCCAGGTACCATAATGAAGCATCATCTCAACCGATAATCAGTAACATTTTGCATTTAAAAGACTCTGGTATCATCGCGCTGTGAAGTCATTAATTAATTCCTTTACTCAATTAATTCACGTATTTTGTTTAGCAAATAATCAACTACAATTGCCGGGCTCTCGTAGCTGCTGTTCCATTCTTCACTTTCGCTGACCAAAACTTCGTTTCCGAGGTGATTGTCAAATTGAAATACGAAGTATTCCAACCTGGAGATTTGATCATTAAAGAGGGAACGATTGGCTCAAAAATGTATTTTATCCAAGAAGGCATTGTTGATATTGTTACGCGAGAGGGGGAAATCGCAACTAGTTTATCAGACGGCTCTTACTTCGGCGGTGAGATTGCTCTACTCCAATACAATTATTATATTTAGATGTACTGTATTTGAGTGTTTGAACGCAAGTGAATTTGTGTTTTACTTGTGTCTTGTATTGCCAACATGTTTCTACGATTAACAATGAACCGTAATAGTCTGTCTGGTGTCTAAAAATTAATTGATTGCTTTTGCAAATTGACACAGAATGCGATTCCCTACAATACGGTTGCGAGACATGTTTCTGCTTTTCGCTGTGGCAACAAGACGATTCTAATTATATTTTCTTTTGTTCATTCGAATTGGAATAGCACTCATGAACTGATTACCTTATTTCGCTTCGACCAAACATTGATTATAGCTGGTCGAATTGCAAATTAATTCAACTTTTTCATGCAATATCGAATCAAAACAGTTTGCCGTGATAATCGTCAGTGACCTGGATTCAATTAACTAAAGGGACGCTATAGTTTTCATAGGTTATTGTGATAAATCATCAATGATTCCAGTATCTCGATTAAGAGGCACTCGCACGAACACCACCATCTTCGGATGATGATAGCTCATTGTAGAGGCAAAAGAATGCTCTGACGAAAGTGCCAAACATAAGCTCTCGAATTATATACAGAACAACACATCTGTCCCAACGACAGAGCTGGAAATGCCGAAAGGCTGATGATATGATTACCATGACGGATGTATTGCATGAGAGCGATTCAATGAGAACACCTTCGTATACAGTAATAGATACAAACGTCAATCGCTATTAGGCGATATGCACTATTTCATGTTCAGTTAAATAAGTTCAACGATGCAAGGACTTGAAATGTACCTGTTAGCAGGAAATCCAATGAAAATTCAGATTAGGTGGAAGATCTCGTTGTGATTACTAGATCTGCCTTTAAATGATAGGCCTGTGTTTACTTGCGTAATAAACGAGTTGACTTGTTGTCGTTCTCCGGCATTGTGGGATGTTTGAGTCACTGGGATTAACGTTGAAATGAATTGGCATGAGTATTGAATTAAGACGCAGTTGACATATGACCGACAATTTTGGAGATGACGTTTCATACGTTACATAAAATGCTCTCGTAGGCTTTGTAAACAATGTAATGTACAGAAAACCAGAAAAAATGATTTGACATTGATTAACTTGACGTAATCATCTATTTCTTAAAATATCGCATGTACAACATGAATTTCTCATGCGCTTGGACTGTAGAAGTCCAACAACAAAAACAACAAGAGAGATATCGTTTAGTATTAAATTATCCGAAGCAAAGAACACGTATCATATGTTAATCAGATTAGCATAGTTAAATGTTGGATAAAGGAAAGAGTTGGATAAAAGTTACTGCATACACGTTTGCTACATGGAAATATCTAAGGATTATGCTAGACTCAAAGAAATATTGCTATTAATGAAACGGATGCATAGGTATGAGAATACGTGTCATATCAGTTCATTGGAGTTCGAGTAAAAGGCGTCTTGTTAAATGATTATAAAACATCCAGTAGAGTCATAAATGGAAGTGTAACATACCAGATCCGACAGACGGACATATACTCTTGCGATGACGATTTATATTTGAATCTCTGCCGCCATTACAGAAATAACAAATGGATGGATAGCTATTATCATTCACAAGACACTCATTAGTCAAATTCTCATCACAAGTCGCATGTACATTTAACCGAAACACTATCACACGTCTTGAAGCAAAGGCCATGCTTTTTCCGTGTCGCTGTCGCGGAACAATCCTCACGGTCACAGCTGGATCGATCGTTTTCTTTGTCTGTCTGTTGGATCTCGTGACGCGGTCACGCATTTGAGTCGATTGAATTTAGCTGGTCGGTTGAACGTTGGGCGTTTAAACGACTGATCGAACTCGTGATTTCGTCATTTAACAAATAATCCACGAAAACTCGTTAACTCCACAAGATAGAACGCGGAATCGGGTATTAAAATGCGTAGCAAGATGCAACCTTTGCTAAGATTACATTAACCACCGGATAGTTAATGGCGAGAAAACGTTTTCGCGCTCGAGCAAACTGAGATATTTACGTCGAGTTGGTAATTTTGCTGTGGATCGGTTGACAAGAACAAAACGTTTAAATTCCTGTAGCTATTGTCGAGAGAAATACAGAAAATTTTAAAATGGTGTAAATCCGAGAAGATTCAGCGAATTTACTACCAAAACTGTCTGCGCAACAAAAATACGACCGCACAACACGTATATGATCAGATGCGTATAACGTGCCGTTCAAAAATGCCGCGTCAACAATGTTTTTCGGGTAAATAAATTAGGAACTGGAAGCTTGACATGAAGCTCCGTGGATGAAGACATTAGGTTATGAATTTCAATATACTTGGAACATTAATGTCAATTACAATACCGAAGATAATGAAAGTCTACCTCTACATTGTCCAAAGATGTGGTATAAGCCAAGGCTCTACGGCTGTGAAAATATATTGCCATCTTCAATTAATTTGATCCCAATTGGATAAAAGTTCGTAATGGGTTTCCGTGTAGAAGTGTGAGGTATATCAGCGATGAGTGCTAATCACGAACTTTTAAATGATATGCAGTATACCACCCTCCGACATAGCACAAGAGCGGAATTGTCGAAAATACTAACAATGAAAATGGCGAACTCTTAATATTCAGGGTTTAGGAAGGATTGCAATAGAAAGGTTTGAGTGACGACATCTTCGGACGTACAGAAAGATGGTCAACGTCAAGCGATATGTAATTTCGTTAATGTCGGTCAAACGTCGTGTGTGAACTGGATTAGCGTTGGATAGGTTAACCAGAGGGATTAATCGGAACGCAATCTTAGGGGCTTTGAATCGCAACGAGTAAATTGGCTATTGTCCGACCGATAACTCTTCAACCTGGAATGAACTGACGTAATCATATCTGGCCTTTCTCTCCGTACCATGCTACATTCGTACTTTTTCGGACAAAGAAACATTGCGACCTCTATCTCGATGTGGCCCAATGTTGATATCGTTGGCAAGTGTCTTTGATACTGTATCACATCATTTTTTCAAAAGTAATGTGTCATGATTTTGTGGTTTAAATGATTGATTTCAAATTGGTTCCGTACCAATATTAGTAGAAGCCTTCCAAATTCACCAATTTTCGGTCAAATGTTTATAGTTTCATCCTTGATTAAAAACTGGAAGCTGTGGTGGCACTTTAGTGTTATATCTCAAACGTTTTTTTCTATTTCCGGATTTAAATAGTTTTCGAATGCACTTTAATCTTAATCAGGATCCATGCGCAACAAGAAGTTCAACTACAATTATTAATGATCTTACAATAGATCATATTGTCCTTGCAAAATTCCTGTTGACACAAAACTGCGGGTTCTAAAATATTTTCGTTTGTACAACGATGAAAACCTCTTATAATATGGCATAAAAATTAACCCACCATCTTCCGTTTTTTTAATTATTAAATATAATTCATCAATAATGTTTGATAACAAAAATTGGAATCTAGCAACGCGATGCTTTAACAACAACCTTTTTCTTTTTTAACAGAAATTTGTCTACTGACCAATGCGCGAAGGGTCGCTAGTGTGCGAGCTGCCACGTATTGCAGTTTGTACTCGCTAGACAGAGACAGCTTTCTTGAAGTGCTCGAGTACTACCCGCTGATGCGACGCACCATGGAGTCGGTTGCGGCGGAGAGGTTGAACAAAATCGGACGCGATCCACTACTTGTGAGCAAGAGAAAAGACTTGTGCGACGATCTGAAATTGGTCAATGAAATTGTGAATCAGGTATGATGATGATCTGAATCATTCCTGTGAGATCCTTTGCAAGGTTTATGATATTATCGATCGACGTGTCGAATTGGGTTGATTGATCCTCAATTGTTTATTTCTAATCGGTGCCTGCTGCGGACTGACTGTTTCACTTGTAGACAGTTTTCTCACATCAATACCGAGCTAGAGTTTATGAGCGGTGTAACAAGCTACAAAATTCAAAAGACAATTAAATCAAAGGTTGGTTTAAACGCTTCAATACGTGTGAATGGTTAAGACAAAGGATTCTAAAAAGTGCATCTCGAGGGAATTTGGCTAGGGCCCCACTCTCCATAATGTGGAAATTCAATTCTCCCCAACTGTACTACCAGCAACCATCAAATTGGCTCGTTTTTACAATCACGTAAAGCACTTGAAACCAGAACCAACATACCTAGATTTCGTTATACCAATTCAGGTAACCACCGGTGTTTTCGTGCAATGTCATGCTGATCTGAAGTTGGAACGTTTGTTGGGATGTTTCTTGAACATGTTTTCATCAACCAATTGAGCTCTCACTCTAGAATACATAACAGGATGATTGATCTGCTCAACACAAGTCAGCTCAATGCTAACCTGATTGTCACAGTTTAGTCCGATTGTTGGCTTTGTATCGAAATCTTATTTTCCTTAATTGTGGTCTAGAACCTTATCGATCTGTTAATCACGGTGGGTAATGCGGCTGCTTGTTTACTGAATATTCATGCCTGATTAGATTTTCTGTCTAATTCATTCAAAGTGCTACTTTTCTCGTTCAGCGTTTTGCGAGTAAACTGAGTATAAGCCCAAAATCAAAACCACATGACGGCAAACAGCCAAAATTTGGTTGGAGGGTTTAAGTTCAGGGGATTTGCGCAATCTTAATAACTGGTCATTTCCATTAAGTTGATCGACTGTTTGGATGGGCCATTTAAAGTTTTGTTGTGTCGATCGAAGTAACAGTGGATTGTAAGTATAAGTTTCATGACTAGAACATGTTTTAGAACTCACCAGCGTCACCAGGGATTGGATTGCAGTGGATTGTGAGATAAGCTATTTGTGGATCAGCAGAACAAAGACATCCTGGCCTTTATGCAAGACGATACACAATCTCGGCGATAAATGTTACTATACTGAATGCAATTACACGCGATTCTGCTCTAATTTGCGGTTAATAACGAGGTGATGAATAAAGACAGAGATTTTTCTTTTCAGACAGCAGATCGTTTACATGTAAACCGTTGAGAACACAATAAAATTGACAATAAATTACGGTCCTATCCACAGTCACTTAACCTAAAGTTCCCACAACGCCGACAAATGTTCCAGTAGAGTTAACCCTTTGTCTACGCTAATTGGATAAACCGTATTTTTCGGACTATAAGGCGCACATAAAAACAATAATTTTTACGAAAAATCGGCAGTGAGCCTTATATTCCGGTGCGCCTTATGTATGAATAATGTATGTTCACACTGTTAACATACATTATTCATACATAAAGAGCACCTGAATATAAGGCTCACTGCCGATTTTTCGTAAAAATTATTGTTTTTATGTGCACCTTATAGTCCGAAAAATCCGGTACGTATTTCATGATATTTTTGTGTTATTCTGCTTAATTATGGCATAAATCGAACATATATTATTAATTTTTATGGAACAGATGTCAGACGCCGCCTGATAAGTGCAATTCGATTGTGACTGAAGGTACCGACGGGAGCTACAGAGCAATCAACTGCTTGTTTGAGGTGGTAACTATAGTTACCGTCAGTAGACAAAGGGTTAACCTTTTGTTGCACAGAACCACTTATATCGGTTAGACTTTAGCCATTCTTATGTGAAAGGCGTAATTATGCCAGTTATTCTCAAGTCATGTGACCCCGAAATACGTGCTCCAGTTTGTTATTTACATAAAAAATCACTAATTACTAGAGTCATACTGAATGGAATATCAGAACACGAGTCGACTAAATTTGCACTATTTGCTTTGTAACTCTTTCGATTCATCATGCTAAATGAACGTAAATTAATCATCTTTGTACATATGTTTCTAATATCATATCATCCATATGATATACATGTTTCCCTCTTTCAGACAATCACCGAAACTGAGGATTCACCTCTCGAATGTGACAAGCTGCAGCCGAAGCAATCGACCACTGCGTTATGTGGAACCCTTAAAAGACGTGCCAAATCGAAGTTTCCTTGTCATCGACTGAATGATGGTGAGATGAAACATAAATCGCTTTTGCGCGCAATGCAGCGGGCGTTCGCATGCCACAACCAACAACCCTGGGACTCAAAACACAAAGATTCCGACCTACACAGCAAATATTCTGCGCGTTCTGTTTTGACACCACCGGAATTGATCATCACACCAGATAGTGATGATGAAGATACACGAAATGACGCGATTAAATGATGATCAGGGAACCCTGAGACGCATGTTCATTTTGTGCAGCTGATTCGGTGCATGTTAAATACAGCTCATTTTCGATCTTTGATTCTGTGTACACATCATGGGTTAGATAGCCTCTCCTGGGATATCCTTATGAAAATTCGCTAGTACTATTCACGTGTGCGCATCCAGAGATCTATCTAGAAGTAATGTAGTGAGGGGACTTTCGAGTCATAAACATAACAGTTAAAGTGCAAATATTTCAAAATCAATTGAAATTTGTATTTGTAACGAAATTTTAATCTGATTATTGGACTCACCCAACGTAATTGGAATGTAATTGGTAAAACTATAGTGTCCAGTTACCTAGTGAGCATGGAATAGTGACAAATACAATATGCAATAGTACAAGACTACTAAACTTCACAGCGAGATTGTAGGAGCAATTTAATTATGCAACGATACCTGCAGTGGATTTGATTGTCTTAAAACAGATTAAATCTAAGTCTGTTGACATGTATTTTGTAATTCACATAATAGTAATTCGTAGAATGTGACTTCGACTGCAATGTAAGCATTCCGCTGTCGTTAGATTATTGCAAAATGATCCCGTCAGACTGGGATAAGTTTGTCATCAAGACGTGGAGATAAATCGGTGCCGAGACATAAGCTAAACAGTTTACGACGCTTCTTTTAAAGTAGTTTTCCGTCGTAGACCAAATAATCACCTTACACAGGATTTCTGGAGTAGGTTACACGGTACCAACAGCAAACGGTAGCACGTTTAATTGATTTAGGTACTGCTTTAGACTCTGTAGAACATTTGTTTATAGAATAACTTACTATCGGATTAGGTCCGCTTGAAGGTCGTTGCCCTAACTAGAGTCTACTAAACTCTACTAGGGCTCGGGTTCGTCTATACGGTAAAGAGTCG
Organism: Atriophallophorus winterbourni; assembly: GCA_013407085.1. Classification (NCBI taxonomy): domain Eukaryota; kingdom Metazoa; phylum Platyhelminthes; class Trematoda; order Plagiorchiida; family Microphallidae; genus Atriophallophorus; species Atriophallophorus winterbourni. Next base: position 23,619 of record JACCGJ010000458.1, on the reverse strand, counting down.
TGAGAATTAAATTTTCACACAAGATTCAGAGGAGGCTTTCCGTTAAAACCGGTTCTGTTCAACTGTGCCGTTGACTGAATCATGAACCAGTTATTAAGGGACTATCAGTGAATTGAACTTTCAAAGGGTCTCTGAATATCTGAACTCGACTACGCTGACCATGTAATTGATTTTGACGAAAATACCGAAATGCTGCAAAGGCTTTAAAAAGGCATTTGTAGATCTGTTGTAAAGTCTTCCTTGAAATCAACGCAGCCACAAACAAGGCATTTTATGCCGTTTTCATCACGGGGTCTGGAATTGAATTCCAGGATGTTACAGTATGCTACAGTCTAATAAAATTCTCGGTTTCAGTATGTTAGCCAATGGTCAGGCGGAAGATCAAGTGAAGTTAAGCGTTGGACGTGCGTGCAAATTGTTTTTGCAGTTGAAATGGAATCAGCTTCAAAACCTAAATAACCATTTATCAAGCAGCGAACCAAGCTTACTGCTTTATGGATGTGAGACGTGGTCGATGAGGTCACATGATGTACGATCTACCATTGGCGCGTCGGGATAATCTTGGGCGTCCGATAAACTGACTGGATATCGTAGGATGCCGTTAGGATGCGATACCTCGACCCACATCTGCCTTCCGTTCACATCCAATGGCAAAGACAGCACTGGTTTGGCAAAGTTCTCCAATACACAGTCTCCTTAATCTTAAACCCGCTGGTACTTCTCCTCGGCGACAAGGAGGTCATGTGAAAACCTAGCTGTCAATCGTGAAGGGACTGTGTACCGTCTATGGGGTTTAAAGGTGGGAAATCGACTGGATTAAGATCTGCAAGAATCTCCCCATGATCAACGCACATGGGCTGGTGAGATTCGATACATCAATTGAACTGATTAATCCACGATTTAAGTCAGCCCAAAATAGTCAAAGGTGATGCGGTGCACTTATTTTGAGACTTGTTAGAATGCTCATATTAAACTAAAGTTCAACATGCGAACGCACACTCATCATTGAATTTAAAACTGATGATATCACTAAAATGATATTAAAGGACCATGTTTCCGCAATTTTAACAACTCCGCTTCCATGATACGGTGGTTCTATCGAACTTACGGGCTACCTCTATTAAGATGGGTATTAATTAAACACAGTTAAGAGAAAACGGACCTTCGAAGTATGACCCGGTCAAATTTTGATAAACAAGAATTCACTATTTCACACGAGTGAAAGTTATCATTTTGTAAAGCTGATAACTGCGAAGCTGACCAAACTAGCGCTTCTGTGAAGCGAGCGAAATTTATGTTTCAATTTTTTCCACCTCTCAAGTTCGTTCAAAACATTGAAGCGTGTGGGAAAGAGTCTCAGGCAGATGCAAGTTATCGAACCATCACAATGTTTAATTTTATTCCCGTATTTTCAATCTGCCACCTGAGTGCTTTCACACAATGAGCGAAATAGTCGAACAATCCAACCAGCCATCCAAGACAACAGCCAGACCAATTGCTTTTGACACCTTTCGGTCAAAGTGGACCATATATTTGTATCATCAACGCGTGATGGTTTCATATTCTAATGCATTTTAAACGACTATACATTCCGATTAGGGAGGCGAAATTGATAGGAAGTACTCGGTCTATCGGAGTCAGTTGCACGTTCATTCATTCATTCAGTCCTCTCCGTGCCGGGTGGCACATGAGGCGAAGACAACTTCACGCCAGTGGTTCCGGTCTGTCGCTGCTTCCGTTGCCGTCTGCACCGTGAATCCTTGTGCATGTAGTTCGCGTTCCAAGTTTTGCGCCAAGTTTCCTTGGGCCGTCCCCTTTTCGTTTACCTTGCGGACGCCAGTGAATGGCTACCTTCGTATGCGAACTGGGATCCATCTTGCAGACATGACCGAACCACGGATCTGTTGTCATCGTTTCCGTAGCAATGTAGGTTTTACGGGATAGGGTTGCTAGCCCTAAGCCCAACCCTCCTCCTTTCTCAGACGGGCTTGGGACCGTCCTTGGAGGAGTCAGTTGCACGCTGATGGCGTAATTAACGTTCAGCAACGGTTAACGGCAGCACCAACTGAGATGGTTTGGCCACATCTTCAGACCCTCGGACGCTGAACTAACCAGGGTGACCCTATCGCCGACACCCTGCGCAGGACAAGTGAAGATTTGGCTCGCCACAGTGAGATCGGATGTGGAGCTGCTTGGTCTACGATCGGTTTACGCATGGCGCACCTGGCTTGATATCTGCGCGGATCTCGCTTCTAACCGCCGAGCGTGTGACTGCAATCCGTGACACCAACGAAGTAAGTAAAGTAAGATAGCGGTATCCATTCTCCCATACGACATTACAGAGTATATTAGAAGTGAGCCGCCGAAGGCATCTTCTTCCCAAATCTTTGAGTCAATGTCAAGAGGTTTTATACCTCTTTTGAAAACGTCTTTTTATTCCATAGGACAACTTCCTGATATCAACGCATCATCAAGAGGATTTAAGAAAAACGACTATTTTCCATTCTGACCACATGACCTAGCTACCGTAGACTACTCTATCGTATTAGTGTAAAACATGCTCTGTATACCAGCGTTAGCAAGAACTTCAACATGACCAATAAATTACTAGAAAATAAACCAATTAAATTTGGTACAGCACAAAATGAACAACGCGCAACGCCAAGCCAAATTTGAGCAGTTTGTTTGTGACAAAGAGACACAGTGTAGAAAAATCTATACACCAAATGTGGATGCGTGGATAAAGTGACCGTGTGTGAAAGTTTGCGAAACTACGCTCGCTTTTTCGAAGTGTCCGTGTCCGTTTTACTAGCATCGGCCCAAATTTCGTAGTTTGCCTCGAGATTTTTGACAAGTTCCGGGATTGGACAAACCGCTATGGATTGGAAACAAAAACAACATTAGGTTTGCTGATCAGGGCGCTTCAAAGATGAAGGAGCGATTTGAATTTTGATAAAGTTTGTAGTCGAGAAATTCCATTGGTATCGATAAAATTGGAAAAACTTGTGATGATTATTGGTTAAATGTTATACACACAAATTGTTTTCGAATGTGCGAACATGAACTAGTTTGAATGAATACTTTCATAAGAGAAATAAGAATCGTGTTTCGACTAAACGAAACCCGAATTCTACCGGTAAAATGTCAGAATAATTAATATTTGTTAAATATGGATGGTGATTATTATCACAGTGAATGTATGTGACCAATGACTAAATTACCGAAAAGCAATACTATATTAATGCTAGCGTCATCACATCGCCTTTTATCGATTTTGCTAATGAGGGGGAGATTCTTATTCAGTAAACTTCTTCGGTGTACGAATGTACTAACTTCTGAATGCGTTTTTCACTCAAAATGTGGACTATCAACAATGCAGTTGAGTAATTTCTATATTATGGTGCCCACACCCCCATCTCTCACACGCCAATATCGGTTTGGGGCTGTTTGCCGTCATCAGGTGGATAAAGTAAAATCAGGTTCACTCAGCCTTCAGTGAGTCATTTCTACTTCAATTAAAGTATTACTGGAAGATTGAAAGTGACGTTCAACGGGTATAAAGAGTCATTGAATCAGCGGCTTGTGAGCGCTGCGGAAGAGATTGTTCCTATAGAATCGGTTGATGATGAGTCCAAACATCACAAAACCAGTAGTGTGTCTATGATGATAATCAGAGTTATCGTTTATACAGATTAAATTGTAGCAAGCAAATGTTGTTCTTAAAAGTTATCAACATGCGATCAGTAGCAGATCCGATTATCACTACACTATGCCAGCTATCCTCGCTTGAATAATCCCAGAAAACTTGAAACAATAAATAGGTTAGATATTACTTAAAACATTATAAGTAGATTGAATGCTGAAAATTAAATTTGATGACCCACCATCAACTGCCGAAAACATGTCTCGGAGGAAGAAATCGATGAATGATAATTGAGATTTGGGTATATTGCATGTTTGGCGATCGAAATTCGGCATCACGATGGGAAGATTGAGTTGTTTCTCTTCGTCAGTCTGTGAGAAGTGTTTTTGGACAAAAAATTCATCACTTGCATTTCAAAGTAAATTCGGTTGTTTAATGGTATAACAAGCATCTAGATTAACCTCAATAATAGAATTATGAAAGTTGAAGTGATAGGGAAGATAAACACGCGTAGTGGTTGAAATACACGGTATATAAAGACTAGCACAAAGAACGTTTATATCAAATCAGGACCAATTTAGCTTTAATCTCATGGAAGTTCGTTTGATAGTTAACCGAGTTATTGTATGAACAGCTTAAGGTATGTTCAACCGTAGTGTCAGCCTAATTGAATTTGAAAGTTTGTAATATCATAAGTGTTTTTTTGTGCTTCCGGACATCCCACGGGCAAAATGATTCTTCACGAGCAACATTCCCCAGCTGGTAAAAAAATTAGGGTGACGGTGTTCCAACCCAACAAAAGCAGTTTTGTTATTGAATTCTCGTAGGAATTTAAACTAAAGTATTTTAGTCGTCAACATGATACTTTAAAACATGAGCATATTTATTTGTTGAATCGTCTTTTTTTCATTTATTCGTTCATTATGTGATCGATATTTTTTTAAATATAATCATAAATACCTGAAAATAGAAAATTAAATTTTATGAGAAAGTTCTGATATTCAATTGCTTGCACTTCTTCACTGTATACTGACAGTAGTACGCATATCACTCTGCTACAATTCTTTATTTTTCGATAGTGTGCCTACATTAATAAAAGTGACAGGTCATTTATTGTGTGACACTTTGCCTGGATTAGGCTTGTGTGATTTTATACATTTCACTTTTACTTAACTTTGCGGAAAAATTAATTTAATTGCTGAAAATTCGTGCACACGAATAAAATCATTTTGTTCCTTTATCATGACCGTAACACTAGCGGAAAATCAATCCGTTCGTTATGCCTCTTTATTGCACTTTAGGTACGTTTGCGACAATTAAATCGATATCACATACGTTAAAGAGAAAACAGAGAAAACGGAACTTGGTCTTCACTTTGTATTCGCCGAGCTTGCGTAGTTGTTCTTGGACGTTTCGTTATCAGGCTAGATAACATCATCAGCAAAACTTCGCAACCCCCTTTTCAACAACACGAAAGATAAAGTGGCAAAAGAAGAACAGTCGAATAACGTCTACAAGATTTCATGCAGAGACTGTGAAAAGAACTACGTCTGACAAACGGGTCGCAAACTCAGCACAAGACTACATGAACACCAGTTGGCCGTACGCAGACATGACCGGAATTAACTGATTTCAATACATGTTGATCAATTTGGGCATCAGTTCGACTGTGACCGCAAGAGGAAACGACCGACGGGCGCGAGAATTCCTGGAAGCGTGGCACTCAACAACAAATTCAATTAACCAGCATCTCCAACTGGCTGCAACATATGGACCAATGAGAAACCGCTCACGGAGAAGGCACAACATGAACTCGACCAATCCGCGGGAGTGACCGTGAACGGACAGGCAAACGGTATAATAATCAACGAATTCAAACTGCAAGACGCTTCGAAAGAAGTTTTGCTGATGATGTCATCTAGCCTGATGACGAAATGTCCAAGAACAACTACGCAAGCTCGTCGAACACAAGGTGAACACCATTCACATCCCGAATATTTTCCTCTATTGACAAAACGGAACTTCTCACACGTCTCATTATTATTATTGATTAGAAGCAACCAACCTGTGCGAAATATTCTTCCGCAATTCGATTAGCCCATTCTTTACAAATGTGAAACGGTCGGGTGGGATTGTTCACGTCCGAGCATTTGATTATCATTCGACGAATGATTGTTCGGATTTCCGGTTTGTTTAATCGCTCCATCGGTGTTTCCGGGGTGTCTTCCGTGCCGGTGAACGAGGAAGTCAACTGCGAGGTGGACGAACTCATCGCGATGCCACCAGACTCCACAGAGCTCATACTGCCAACAGAGGACTGTTCATTCTGCAAGGGGTTTAACGGATACCATAAGCCTTCTGGCTGACATTCAAAATGTCTAAACCACACATGCGTGCACATTTACCGGAGGAATATCAAGAAATCTAAGATGACCTTGAAGATGACCTTGAAGATGCCCTTGAAGATGACCTTCATCAACAATTTTACGAATTATTCACTCCCAACACAATTAATTATCACCTAAAGTTTGATCGGAGAAAATTGATAACTTAAACGGGATTTGAGATGTGAAATACCTTATTTGTACAAATAACCTCCATTTAATTAACAAGGATAATGAAGTTGAGAATCGAAGCAGCATAAAGATGGATTGAAAGGACACAAATTAGGATTATTTTCAAGGTCACACAACTGAGCTTGTTAAATAACCTACAGTTGTTTCGTCTGTGTGATTGAGCTACGAACAACTCTTTATAAACTCGAACAACACCGCTCACGTTACAGTCCTTGTATGAAGTACAAAGATGGTAAAGACATTCGGATGCTGAGTGCAGATGTCAAAGGCAGCACGCAAACCAACGCTGCATTAGCATATTGCTTAGAAACGATGTGGGAGAGGTTATCGAATCGAATTTAGATTCATATGAAGCAGTATCGAATATGAGTTATTTTTCGCTTGACGGAAATAGAACTACTGCGGTCAACATCTTCAACACACAAAATCAACAAAGCCTGTTATAGCATAATTTCAGCATGCCTACGAAATTGATGACTGAATTTTGAGAGAATATTCAATGAATAGAGGAACAAGCGAATCGTTCAATGAATGAATATGAAATGACTGTAAAGGCGTATACCTTAATTGTACGGGATCAGCAACCTCTAATTGCCCATTAATAACGATTCTGGGTATTATTTAGAAGCCTCCAGCAAAGCAGACTTGAAATTGTTCTCCTAGGTGTTGAGTATCCACACAACGAGATGGGTAGATTCCATATCCTTTGGTTTTATACCGTCATAAATGGATCTATCGTACCATCTAAATCTGACGACTTAAATTGTAATTCCCACATCCCACCACATGGTTATAAATCATACATAACTCGATTTTGATGTAAAACAGACCTGATTGGCAATCGATTGGCATATATTAGGGGCCGGTTGTGTATTCATAACTCATAATTCACTTGTATTAGATTGATGCGGGTACACACTAGTAGAAAAATCGACGGTTGAACCTGGTCATTCCCACGGGACGTGACATACTGTAAGCGTACTATAGGCTGTTTAGCGGTAAGGTTGAATAAGTGATGGTGGGTTGACTACTACTTAATCATGTTCCCAGTCCTGACTATCACCCTTGGTCTGACGAAGCTTCTGTGTCAGAACTGAAACGTTACCCAAAAACTGCTCTAACCGATTGCACTTAAATTTCTTAGAAGACCTGATTGGAATTTTCTTTGAATCGGGTCAGAACAGCTTTGCCCAGTACGGTTTTGATAAACAAATTTAACAAACACTCAAACTCAGAATTGCGCTGATACGTCTAGGAACACGGAACGCACTCGAATCTGCCGCGTCAGCGGTTTGGTCACGTTGTTGACGAAGTTGGTCACGTGATCAAAATGTCGAGCCATTTCCGTCGCCAGGACCATGTCGACGATGTAGCCGCGGATAGTGCGATATTCGGAACTGGAATCACAGGAATAAAAAAGATAATGGAAATGGAGAGGTTGTGTTACGATGGATGTATCGTGCAGCAGAGACTGTCGTTGTGTTCCATCAATCTATGTGTTGTTCTAACCCAACAGCCAGGAAAACGGAATAAGACCAGGATGGAACGTTGATCAGGAGTACAAGGTCAAAGCCCTCCTAACAATTTGTAACGAGAGAACTTTCCCTTTGAGCTTTTACCTATTTTAACAACATTTTTCATCTAGCGATCGACTTATAAATACTATTCTCCATGATGTTTCCCATACGTTGCATGGCGATCGCATTAAAAAACAAGCACCATAAAAGACTCAGTTAAAACACTCCACAGTGACTTCGAGAGCTTCGTCATAACGGAGATCCATTATCTAATATGAATCAAGATACCGTAGTCAAAGCAGACTACTCATTGAACAGTTACGGTCGAATATATCTCGTTCATAACATGTGCACATTTTAGCGAATAGTTTTTTATTTTATATGTAATTTGTACACTATTCATTGTGCTTATTTAACGAGTCTGAAGCTTAAATCCCGAAACTTTTCTAATCAATACTTGTTCTTATTTTTCTTTTTCTTATCATCTAATAAGCTTTTATGGAATACAATTGCTATAAATAAATAGTGCGACCTACTCAAACTCCGTCGAATCTGTTGCATATTTCGGATAATTGAGTCTGAAATTGGGTCGATGTGACACGCTACATCCCCATTGACACAGAACGCGTTACTGGTCAAGCCAACGCTTGGAAGAGGTAAGGAAAGGTTTCAGCCTATCTGAACTTTGAAAGTATGTGGCATCTAAAATGTTTAAATGTGATTGAGGTCAACGGTTGTGAGTACTAGGTACTCATAGTTTGCAAGCATAGAGATTTGAGAACCAATAAAAAAACTGTTTTTAACGCTCCAGCAATTTTTTTATCTCTGTGTGTCAGCGAAATGCGTCGTACACTTCCAACATAGATGCACCACTGCCTGATAGTTTCAACATAACGTTTAGGATCGAAGAGGTTATTCAACTTTATCGAATGAAAGACTTTGTTCAGGGAGGTGAAATTTCAGTATCGGCTATTTGGTCACACTTTTGTGTGTGTGTGCGGATATGGAATGTGCAGCACTACCAGTTGAACATCCTGTCTGTAATATATCACAACTTCCTGTGCTGTGGTATGTTTCAGCAACAATAAGGTAGACCTTGTTATCAGCCAGTTGGAAATGGATGCCTCAGATGACTGCTGTCGATGTGTTGACATATTAAAATCTACAACTTTTGATTATTGTTGACAGAGGAAGAACTCAACGTGCTTTCTCGCATAACGTTTATTACGTTGAGCTAAATCACACCCAAAAAATTCCTGAAAGTATTGTTTGCACACAACGCATCACGCGCGCCTTTCTGTTACCGATTATTGGCCAACTTTCTGTTCATTATCCGAACATCTCATGTTTTGACAGATCTGACATCTGACTTTTCGACATCGCTTTTCGGTTCATCGTGAGAATGCTGATTAGTTTTCCTACTTCTTGCCTTTGTGTCTCTAGCGTCATTGGATTGACCTTGATGGGCTGGTGAGGTGCAACTTTTATTACAGTCCCCTACTTCTCCATTATGAGATCACAGGACGCGCTTTTGCTAACACTTGACTAACAATACTTTCCACCTAAAGCTTACGGAAACTTCGTTAAAGCAACTCTTTCAAGAAACACATTGAGAAGTAATCGACGCATGAAAAACTCTTGATACTGTAAAAGATATTGGGAATGTGTTGAGGAAATATTAGTATCTTCCTAAAAAACAGTATAACTTATAATTTATGATTCTCGATTCTGATTGGTCCATTTTGTCGGCCATAATGGGTTTCGCCAGAAACAGTCTATAACTACATACGAGCGGCAGTCAAATGGCTTTTTGGTCAGAGACGGTGAAGCTCTTTGTCTTGCTACGCGTAGTGTTGGGTTAAGTTAGTCAATTGTGACAAATAGCATAAAGGTTTTTCAGTGATAAACAGTTCGGTAATTATTGCTTGCGTTCTACTCGGGTAATATATAACAGAATGTCAGCCTGTGGTGGGAGTGAAAAGCGAGTTTGGATGAAGATCCCAATTATGGGATAAAACATGGAGATAACATATATTCACCATGGGGCACAATAATGGGTTGTGTTAAAAAGTGAGTAAGATAAAAAAAGTATTTCATAGTTTATGCTTCTTTACTATTCCACATATTTGGCACATGAAAAGTTACATACCGTTGATTACCTCAAGGAAAGTAATATAGGCATTCAATATCTCGAGAAACAGATTTTGTTTATTAATGTCTCAACAGCAAATAGCGGAGCATTAAGCTATACAGTCCAGGGATGATTAATTTCGTGAGATGTAGCTCAAACCACTGCAAATCCAGGTTGCTCATCCTACTCAGACAAACTTCAACTCTTGCATGATTCACACAAGGAAGGATGAACAACAGGGTAAAGCCTATTGTGCGATATGAATTTCAACAAACTTGCTGCTAACCTATCCAATGAGGAATTCATAGCTGTCTAATTGTTGGTTAATTTACGGGGTACCGACTACGCGCAAGCCCAAACATACCCTTCATACTCTGAGAATCAATTTTGAATAGCGGAAAGATAGGGACAAATATGAATTTTGTTTACACGAGGAGCAATTTTATCCCACTTACCGCGATAAATTTTGAAATATATTTACTCCCGGTGTGTTGCCTGTCAATTCAAAAGCCAAGGCCACGTGGTGATTTTCGAGTACAGCTCTGAAATGGGCAAATTTCACGATCCCACAATGAGTGCTCAACAAAAACATTGAGCCCATGAATAGGAAAAGTAAAGGCAGATAGTGTTACAATAATGTTCGAGGATAACCTTTGTATGCGAATTCGAGGATAAATCCTCATTTGCAAATTAAAATATAGCTTTTATGTGGGGACTAATGTAAGTCCCACAGTCGGTGCCATGTAGCACCGGTACCTGTTTGGAATATTTTTGCAACATTCCAATAACAGCATGATTGCAGTTTTTCTTTAAAGTCAGATTTTTATTAATAAGTTGTATATGACCTTCGAAAAGCAGGACGGAAGCACACGACCGGTTTCGCGGTTATTGCAAATAAGGATTTATCCTCAAATTCGCAAATAAATGGGTTTAGCAAAACGTCAGAACGGCGTTTGAATGTTAGGTCACGGATACGCATACCTAATGAGCGGCAATAACCGCGAAACCGGTCGTGTGCTTCCGTCCTGTTTTTCGAACGTCATATACTATGTTATTAATAAAAATCTGACTTTAAACAAAACATTTGTATTTTTGTCCAAATAATTCAACTGTCCGGTGATTCATAGCAAAGCTTCAGACGGACCAATGAGATGAATAGATATTCATATACTGTGGTATTTTGATTATTGAATTATCTCGTATTTGCTTATGACAGATACTACGTTTGTTCTTTCATGTTATTACAATGTAAACCTTCATCTGTAAGCTGGAGAAGAGCACACGTTGCTCACAGGACCCGATGGTAGATTCCGACGTCATTATGTGTCTGTTGCTGATAGATCAAGCATTGCGGATCACTGTGAGTGCGGGGGGAGAGATTGATTACCGTTAATCGAACTGGTTAAATGTTTGTATGAACTCGTTACGCGATCGTAATGTACGCCCAGCGTCAAAATCGACCGAAAGAGGTCATCATCAACAACAACACTAAATTTAATCTTAAGTTTTACGGGAAAAAATGGATTTGATGGTTAATAAATTAATACTAAGTATACAAAGTTGTACTTCAATGCCATTGTTACATAGGGTTCGTACAACGAACCACGATGTTCAAACACAGATTCGTGGTCAAGCAGTCAAGGCGCTTATTGTTGACCGAAGTAAGGTGTTGCTCACATCCCGCGCATTTACACAACACTACAGGTTTCTGGCTGTTTGCCGACATCAGGTGGAGACAGTAAGATTATGTTCAGTAAGCCTTGAAACAGTGGATGAACGGTAAACAAGGTTATGCTTGAATGCCACTGTTCCGTAGTGTTCGTACAACGAACCACGATGTTCAAAAACAGAATCACATAGTGATTTGTGGTCAAGCACTCGAGGCGCTTATGGATGACCAAAGTAATGTGTTGCTCACATCCCCCGCACCTAGTACTAAGTATGATTGAAACGCAAGAATGTCTATATATGAGTACGAGAACGCTTACAATATTTTCAACTAAGGAAAACACACTCTCGGATTCGATTAGCTTAGTTTTGAGTTATTGTTCCATGATTCAGTACTGAATTATTAACTGATTTATTTATTTATGGAGTACAAATCAGACCAAATTGACAACCCCTATAGACCCGTTGATCAGTGTTTCAGTGATGGATATCATATGCTTAATGAACGTGTTGTTCAATTGAGTTATTCTACTGTTTGGGTATTTGTAGGTGAGTAGGTGAGTAGCGTTTGAAAAGCTGACATCAGATATGTATCGAAAGCGTTCAATTAGTCTGCAGAACATTTGCTCTCCTCCAAGCATTTTGGGTTACACGTTGGGTTACACGTTGAAACAGCAAAACGCGCTTCCATCTTGATTGACCTAACATACACTTGTATACTTGTATTTTATCAACAGCATAAGGCCAAAAATACGCAAATTGGTATACAAATGAATGGGATCATCAATCATCATCTCAATCAATGGGATAGAAACCAAAGTAGGCAGCACCTGAACGTAGTTTTAAAAGATCAATAAAAATGTGACGCAACCGATCGTGATGACATTGAATCAGTTTAAAAGAATCACACAGATGAAATCACGTTTGCGTATTCCTGTACCATGTGTTCCTACTGCGATTAGGTCGAATAATTTCAAACGAAATTTACCACTTTCGCAATGTTTAGTTTTTTACCATCCAAACCCCACACAGTGTAACAAAGAAGTCTAGACCCGAGAAAAGGAGGACAACATAATGTAAACTTACAAATCGTTATACAATATTGCGAGTTGATTGTTGCTGTTCACGAGAAACGGATTGGTTCGACCAGGATGGTCAAGGTCATGAATCACGGCAGCCAATAGGGAAGCAGCTTCTTCAAGGTTGTCGAAAATGTTCTACAGTTGCAAAAG
>JACCGJ010000457.1:11276-53052 GCA_013407085.1 Atriophallophorus winterbourni | reverse complement strand
TAGTATTAGCCTCTCTCTTTTACTAAGGTTTCCTGTCGATGTAATGCTGTCTGTAATATTGAGTAGCATAATGAGTTCCTATTTCAGACGAAGAAGAAATTGGCTTTAATCGTATACACGAATTTTCAGCAATCACAATAAGTTCACCAAAAATTCGAAAAAAAATTGACAACTGACATCAAATTACAATTTGTCGACTGAACGATGTTTCTTGTCCGTCTTGATTGATAATTTTCACCCGGAACAATTCCCAGTATCTCGTACTTCACTCAAATTTGCGCGTCCAAAATTGGCCTCAGTCGGCACGAAAAAATGATGCATTTGGCCCACAGAAAGCGTTAAAATGTAACGAAAAAACGTGTGGAGAACTTAATTGTATGCACGGTCGATTTGAAAGCCTCGCAAAAGAGCGCTTGTGGCGTTGAAACCAGATGTGCATTCGAGGAAATCGTTCGTCATCATCGATCTGACTCGTCAATCGATCCGAAGTGCACATCATGAAATGATTCTCATGTCTCCCTCTGGCATCGCGATCCGAATAATGGGGTTGATTGACTAGGGCATTCGCTATCAGACAACCGGATGTGCAATCGTGCAGCATGACTGTGCTGTGCGGCTAACACCGTGCTAAGTTGATTGGCCACCGGTAGTGAGCTGCATGCTGAAACACGCTAGAGTCTCACTACCATTTCCTGTTCTTTTCTCTTCCTGAGATCTGTCTAGACCTGGGCAACCTGCCAGTATCTTAGCCCATGTGATGTCTCTGACTGTGCGGCACTTTGCCTGGATCAGGCTTGTGCTTTCATACCATCATACCATACCGGGTACCTAATTCAACATCTATATGGTAGTCCATGCGTTCGTTTTCCTAGGTAACTTCGCTCGTGATTTGTGTCACTCTTCGTCGGTTGTGTCAGAGGACCAAATTGTTCTCTGGTGTTGTTTGTTGTTGTTAAGTATATATTCCGAGGTTTATTGGCAAACTCAGCGTTACATCGATAGCAAACACTTTGAGTATGTGAGAGACCGAGTATTCGTCTCGTTTGAAGCACCACGGTAGCGAGGTAACTTGAATCTGTTCTCTTACGCTTCCTCCTAATTGTGAAATGCCAACCTGCCATGTGACGCCCGATTTCAAAGTCGGTTGAGTCTCGAACGGGATAAAACATCGTTCAACATCGTGGTCCTTTGTACGAAACCTAATTAACAGTAGCATGTAAGTGTACTTTTGTTTACCACTACACCTGACCTGATCTTACTGTCTCCACCTGATGCCGGCAAACAGACAGGAACCGTTTGCAGTGTGTAAGTACGGGGGATGTGAGCATTGCATTGCCAATGTATGTATGTATGTATGAAATCACAAACCTGATCGAGGCAAAGTGCCGCACAGCCAAGGACTGCACGTGGGCTAAGATACTGTACGGTTGCCCAGGCCTAAAAATATAAGGGAGGAAAAAGAACAGCAAATGTAGTGAGACTCCAGCCTGTTTCAGCATGCAGCTTACTGCCGGTGGTAAATCAATTTAGCACGGTGTTAGCCGCACATCACAAAGTACTGCACGATTGCACATCCGTGCATTGCCAATAGATCTCGATTTATCTCGTCTCGTTGATGTATCATAGTTGTCACAGCCTAAATCTGGTTAAACTTTAAACTCTATGGCACTCACACATTCACTAATCAGTCGTAGCCCCCTGAATGAGCCAATTTCAATTTCTCCAATACGCCCGTCCAACTATAATCTACTGTTAACCGTACCGATTCGCATTTGGGCGCCGTTCGTTTTTCTCGTTCCATGTGTTCCAAGAGATACGATTATTTTTGTGCGACTTGCCAGCTGCGCACCACATGCTCGCTTCTCTATTAATCATCATTCATCCTCTTTTTGATCGGAATGAATTTTTTTCCAATTTTTTTGCCCACAAATCATTCCTTTGTGCGTGTGACTTTGCGGATCGTGTGTGCAGCATATGTCTACCCATTAGGATCTCATTATCTCGATGGGATACAATGTGTTTGTAATAAAATTTACAGTGGTTGCATGGGTGGGCAATGTTGCAGCGTTTTTGTACTAAATTGATTTATCACAGGCATCAATTGTATGTGAATACGCGCTAGAGTTTTACTGTCTTTATCTCTTGATAAATATGAGGCTGGTTACCTTGACAATTCGTAGCTACAGGCTTGATATTCCCTACGAGCATACATACATACGTACATACATACATACATACATACATACATACATACATACATACATACATACATGCATACATACATACATACATACATACATACACACATTCATACATACATACATACATGCATATATACATACATACATGCATATATACATACGGATGTGCAATCGTGCAGCATTTCTGTGCTGTGTGGCTAACATCGTGCTAAATTGATTGGCTAACGGTAGTGAGCTGCATGCTGAAAGAGGCTGCAGTCTCACTACCATTTCTATTTCTATTTACCCCCTCATATCTGTCTAGACCTGGGCAACCTGACAGTATCTTAGCCCACGTGCAATCTCTGACTGTGCGGCACTTTGCCTGGACCAGGCTTGTGCTTTCATGCATCATACATACCTTACCGACGATAAACAATTTGGTACGGCCTTACCTTACATGGTTCCACAATTATACCCCCCTGCACACTGCAATTTTGGAACACGCTATTAGTCATCTAGCCACAATTGTGATAACTCCGGGCCTCTATTCGCTTTTGACCCTCGCATATCTCATTCGCTGTGATCTTTTCCTAACGAAACGATTCGAGCGGTCTTGCTTTATGCTGAATTTGAAACTCTGTGCTATATTTCTTTTTTCCACGAATATAAAAGCTGTATTCGGAAACATTCGAAATATCAGCTGTACATTCTCAATGGCGTTAACGAACATTGTAATAGATACTAGACGATTTTGTGGTGCCTATTGGGCTTACCAACTACGTTGATTACATAGTTTGTAAAGCGATTTCGTCTATTGAATGGTATCGGTGGTATCTGAGGCTGTGGTGGGTTTTCGCTTGGCAAGCGTTCTCCCTGTCATGACGCGGTGGATGTGACTCGCCGCCTAAAAAATCACTGCCCCTTGTCCTATTCAATAACATTGTATGGTGCACAAGCGAAATCTGCCTTCACCAACCAACCAACGAAGTTATCGGGCTCCGAACTGGAAGTTTCCGGAAAAGGACGTACGAACCGCTGTGTCAGTCACCACCCATCGATAAGTAAGAACCTCGCGCTCCACTGCCTTGTGGATAAAACCAATGCGCTATCGGATCGGGGTGGGGCGTCCTCAACGTAATCTCGCCAACGTTAAACGATGACAATGTCCCAAATATTCACCACCCACTTCTGAAGCTTCGTTTTGAATGATCATTCATTTAAATTTTGCTAGAATTTCGGTTCTCTTTTATCTTGCTTTGCAGCCAATTGCAGTGCCCAACTTCCCACTCTTCAACCGTTAATCTTTCACTTTCAGACCGAGCACTTCCACGGCGGTCCAGGATCTCCTGCATATCATCTAAGTAACTTACCGCCATTCAAACCGTTGTCCAATTTCTCACTACCTTTCGCTCCAAAGTTCAACGGTCTCCACTCACAGTCTGCCCCGATCAGTCCGCAGCAGCAGCAGCAGTCTCTCGGTTTCCCATCGCATGACCGAACCTCACTGCGTGCCACGGAGGTCGTACAGCCGAGTCTCACTTCTTCGCAGCGATCGCTGGGCTCTTTAGAATCCAGCATTCAAAGTGCCACCTCGTCCGTGAACAAATTGTTCCAACAGTTCGTCTTCTCTCCTTTGCCCACCGAGGCAAACACCACCGCGCCATTTCACTCGTCTGCAACCGATAACGCGTTCAGCCCCTGGACTTCGTTACACATGTTGTCCCCGGTACTAGGCCAGCCCTTTTTGTCTGCTGCGCGGGCCAAGTCGAAATTGTTGGAAGCCTTTGTTTTTCCTCCCCCTTCGCCGGTTCCTTCAGCGGGTGGTGGGAAATTGAAACAGACCGACACGCCCTTGTCCTCACTGAGCTGGATTAGTTCTTTGTCCACCGGAAGTTTGGCCAACGATTCGACCGCGGGATCTCCATTTCACGTGGAAGATACGAAAGATCAATCTGCCGTCTTGATCGAATTGATTAGTAAGCGTGTCATTTATGTTCTTGTGTTTCATCTTCGGTTGTTGAATGGTGATTGTCATTCAGCTTTATTCTTCAAGTGACTCTAAGCGTCCGTAAGCTCTAGTGTTTATCTAGAAATGTTGAATTACCGCAGTTAGTGCACTGACTTCCTGCTTCTCTTAGTTGTACTTTTCGCGCAAAAGTGGACAATTCTATTGATTGGCTATTCTGGTTCCAGTTCTTGATTTTCAGCTTTTTAGAACTTAATGTAGATGTCGCGATAATCTATTGCATATCATGTGTACAATGATTATTGTACTTTTTGGTAATACACGCGTTGCGCTTGCTTTCTATCTGTCTACTTATTCGCAAACTTGATTTAATATATCTATCTGTACAACGGAATTCTGTTTACCCGTAGTTGTCGTTGCCATTTCGATAATGGAGGCTGTCTGTCGTCATCTTTAGGGACAGCATTAAGCCGGTAGCCTGTACCGAATGTATAGCTACCATGCAACCATGACTTGATAAAATCCTAAGAGATGAGGAACGGTATGGTATGATGGTATGAGACCACAATTCTAATCCAGGCAAAATGCCGCACAGTCAGAGACTGCACGTGGGATAAGATATTGTCAGGTTGCCCATGCCTAGACAGATATGAGGAAAAAAATGAACAGGAACGGTGGGATTTAATCAGTTACGAGATGAGGTGCCAACATCTCGAATGGAATATTTATAGAATCAAAATCAAAACGCAACAGCATTCATAACAAGCTTTCCTTGTCACTCCACTTGACAACATGAAAGAGTATGCAAACACTCCAAGAAGATGCTTACTACAAGACCCCAATTGAACATGGTTTCGAGACATATCCTAAAGCCTGACTAGCCAGTTCGATGTCGGATCGCAGGGACCACAACTTACTTTACTTTACTATTGTGCTACTATCTCTTCCTGGAAGATGAGTCGGCTTCAATGAAGGGTCTTTGGAATTTGGGTACGAAGCGGCGTCCCCAGCACCACTTGGCGGTTGTTCGAGTCAGCTTCTCTAGCCTTTGCACAATCAAGTGCGACCTGCAATGCAGCAGGGAGTTCCCAGAAAGAGGTAGTGTGCACCAACTAACCGTCAACGATACTCTGTTCCAGATGTTTCCTCGGGGTTTTCTCCCGAAGCCGTTCCCGCGATCGGGTATCCTGCAAGGCAGCGGAGGTTTAAAATCAAGGTTTTCCTTCCCTTAGATGAAATGCCCTCCCAGGCTAAAGAGCTCCATCTGCCCGAAGCAAACTGGTTTTCAGGCGCCAGTCACTCGCCCTCGCCTATTCTTCTGTTGGTAGAATCAGTTCCGCCGGGCACGGAGAGACACTTGTGCAGGCCAGAAGCTGGACTTGGTTGTCAGAGGCTATTTGAGACGCGCGTCATATGGGAGCATTTTGTAAACCGTGGAAGCTTATTCCCACTGCCACCCCCGGCTATGACAACCTTTGGACCACAACCCGGCAAACGGGCTCCGTCGATTTTAGGAAGGTTACTGGTTGTAGTCTTCAACTCCCTGTACCCTGTAAAAGTTTGGCCACCACAAGTTCCATGCCAATTAGTGTACGACTTTGCAAAAAGAATCTTTTTCAGAAGCCAGTGGTCCGGCATCCGTAAAACGTGACGCAACAAGTGTTGGTTCGATCTACCTCTTTATATCACCAGTTCTACTTAGGAGCTTATTACATATACCATCGTTGCATATATGACCGTTACATCTAACTCACAAAATGCTGCGAAGACAGCAGTTGTCGAATACAAGGAGGCGCCGAGTGTGCTATTTACCTAAGGTCCTAGTTTCGCACCCATACAGTAATAATAATAATAAAGCACCAACTGCTGCTTTGTATACTTTGAGTAATAGAGACAGCCTTTTTTGACGCCAGATGTGACCTAGGTTGCGGAATGCCACAGTCACCTTAGAAATACGTATCGAGTCTTTGTCCTCTAACTATGCATAATTATTAATACAATTACCGAGATACGTTAATCGAACTATAGTTTCAAGCGCCTGCTCGTCAAGTAATAAAGTGCTGTTTGATAAATCGATATCTGCAGCACAACACGCACTTGTAAGTGCAAAAAGCATCCTAACTTTTGAATAACACTAGCTAGATTTGTTAGGAGAGCCTACCCATCTATGTACTACCGAGGCCGAACCGCAGAACTATATCATCTGTATAGTCTTAAATCGAGAAAGCTCAGGAGTTCATAACAAGATTTCGCATCACTGGCACTTGATTTATTATATTATTATTTATATTATTATATTATATGTTGCACAATCTGATACAGATATAGTGCGTCAACATAAACAAGAGATGACAAGCGAGAAGGGGGGTACAGAGCGTTGTCATCGCATCGTTGAACGTAGGCATGATACTACCCGGTTGCCTACACCGAAGTAGGGGAGATTTCGTTTAAGGGGTCCCACCCCGAGCCTTTACCCACAAGGCAGTGGAGCGAGAGAGGTTCGCACCTATCGGTGGCCGGTGACCGACGAAGCGGTTCATACGCCCTTTTCTGGGAATTTCCAGTTCGGAGCCCGATAACCCCGTTGATAGGTTGGTGACTTCAGTTTTTGCCTGTGCACCATACAATGTCCTTGGATAGGACAAGGGGCAGTGACTTTTGGAGCGGCGAGTCACATCCGCCGCGTCGTGATGTCATCATTGGATTTTTGTGGCTTTTTATAGGGAGAACGCTTGCCAGGCGAAAACCCACCACACCCTCAGACACCACCGCCGAACCTTTCGCTGAGATCGGAGAACCGAGCCCACCCAGCTGGCACCACGTGGAGGTATTTCGGCAAGCCAGCCTATCCAGATTATCTATCAAATTAAAAGTAAATGGCGATGCCATTGTGCGGCGACGCATCTATGCGAATAAGCGTTTTGATGCAAAAGTAGACTCGTCAACCAATCGCTGCTCGTACAACACACGTTTTCTGCGCTTCAATGCCGTGTAGAGGTTTTTAGCTTGCCGATAATTGTCGTAGTCTGTGGTGTTTTTCCGGCTTACGAATATCGACCACAGCCTTTGACGTTGCCGCAAACGTTTCCGAAGCTCCTTGTCAAGCCAAGGGGGACCGTTCGCCTTACAACGACGTGTGAACAACGGAACAGCCACCTCAATAACTGTCCTGATATTATTCCGGATCACCAGCCGAGAACCAAGTCCAGCTTCTGGTCTGCACGAGTGGCTCCCCGAGCCGGCGGAACTGCTTCTACCAACAGGAGAAGGTGCGAAGGCGAGTGACTGGCGCCTGAAAACCAGTTTGCGTCGGGCAGATGTAGCTCGTTAGCCTGGTAGGGCATTTCATCTAAGGGAAGGGAAACCCTGATTTTAGACCTCTGCTGCCTTGCGGGATACCCGATCGCGGGAAAGGCTTCGGGAGAAAACCCTGAGGAAAACCCTGGAACAGAGTCTGGTAGACCACCTCTTTCTGGCAACTCCCTGCTGCCTTGCAGGTCGCACTTGGTTGTGCAAAGACTAGAGAAGCTGACTCGAACAAACGCCGGGTGGTGCTGGGGACGCCGCTTTGTACCCAAATTCCCAAGAACCTTCTTTGAAGCCGACTCATCCTCCAGGAGGAGATAGTCGCACAAAAGTAAGTAAAGTAATCTTCAACTTCAGCTGATTGATCGAAAGGCCAATCGAGAAATGACGCAACATCACATAACCTATCCGCATCTGCATTCCAAAAATTCGTTCTGGGAATGGGATCTGCTGTCCAGCTAGTGTTACGCATAATCTCTACAACCTAATGGAGCTGAGTAATATCGGACTGCGTTGGAGTAAATACCACGTCCAGAATGGACTCGAACCCAGTAGGGCGCACGGATGTGCAATCGTGCAGTACTTCGTGCTGTGCGGCTAACACCGTGTTAAATTGATTGGCTAGAGGTAGTGAGCTGCATGCTGAAACAAGGTGGAGTCTCACTACAATTTCCTGTTCATTTTTCTTCCTCATATTTGTCTAGGCCTGAGCAACCTGACAGTATCTTAGCCCACGTGCAGTCTTACTTTACTTTTACTTTTATGCGACTATCTCCTCCTGGAGGATGAGTCGGCTTCGTTTGAAGTGTCTTGGGAATTTGGGTACAAAGCAGCGTCCCCAGCACTACTCGGCGTTTGTTCGAGTCAGCTTCTCTAGCCTTTGCACAAACAAGTGCGACCTGCAAGGCAGCAGGGAGTTGACAGAAAGAGGTGGTGTGCACCAACTAACCGTCTACGAGACTCTGCTCCAGATTTTTCCTCAGGGTCTACTCCCGAAGCCTTTCCCGCGATCGGGTATCTCACAAGGCAGCGGAGGTTTAAAATCAGTGTTTTCCTTCCCTTAGATGAAATGCCCTCCCAGGCTAACGAGCTACATCTGCCCGAAGCAAACTTGTTTTCTGGCGCCAGTCACTCGCCCCTTCTCCTGTAGGTAGAAGCAGTTCCGCCGTGCTCAGAGAGCCACTCGTGCAGGCCAGAAGCTGGACTTGATTGTCAGAGGCTATTTGAGACGCACGCCATATGGGAGCATTTTATAGACCGTGGGAGCTTATCCCCACTGCCACCCCTGCCTATGACAACCTTTGGAACCTACTTTACTTTTACTTTTATGCGACTATCTCCTCCTGGATGATGAGTCGGCTTCGTTTGAAGTGTCTCAGGAACTATAACTGTGCGGCTCTATGCCTTGGTCAGACTTGTGCTTTGATACATAACGCATAACTATCTCTTCCACAACATTGCCTTACATTTTTCACTAACATGCTCCCGACCTCTTCATTCCCATAGCCTACTCGCTCCTGATCATGCGATTGACAGACACTGCCATCAAAACATTCAAACCTGTTAAATATTTCAAGGAGAATTTCGATCGTATCAACTCACTGAACTATTCCAGCAGTGGAGAGTCCCTCATCTCGAGTAGTGACGATG
Source organism: Atriophallophorus winterbourni (assembly GCA_013407085.1). Lineage (NCBI taxonomy): Eukaryota > Metazoa > Platyhelminthes > Trematoda > Plagiorchiida > Microphallidae > Atriophallophorus > Atriophallophorus winterbourni. The sequence goes on along the minus strand of JACCGJ010000457.1, from coordinate 43,947 downwards.
ATCAAATGGTGATTTACGATTGCACCAGTGGCACGTAAGCCGGCGTGATTCCTCTACCTCTGCCTCATTGCAGCCCTAAACGAACGCTGAACAGCAAGAAGTATGGAGTGAATCTGATCCAATTTACACACAGCCCGACTACCGCTATTCACGCTTCAACCAAAATCGATGGTAGGCTGCTCTCTTACTAATCCCCTGCGTACAGACACAATACGGTATTTGTCCTTGCATGATAACAAGTACATTCGATATTTTCAAAGTCACACCAAAAGGTAGGTTGTCGTTTTACGTGTATTTTGCAGGGTTGTTTCTTTGTGCATGTCTCCGATTGATGACACCTTTTTGTCCGGTGGGATGGACAATACCATACGTCTATGGGATCTGCGTTCGCCAAATTGCCATGTATGTAAAAGGAAAGAAATTTCCTAAATTCCACTTGTTTTCTGGTGTTTGATATCGTGGGTTTTTGCGTTTGTTGAGTTATGGACTGTTAATGACCACTTTGTTTTCGACATTAATGTAAGAAATCGTATTGGCATTCAAAGACGTCGCTGGTTTGGTCGTGCGCTGCGAAAGGAAACTCATCTTTTTCCTGCTTCGTTGCAATGGGGAGAGATCATGGTTGGGCTCAAGTATATAGAGACATTGAGGGCTAAACATTCTTTAGTTGGAGTTTGCCAAGGTTCTGCCAGATCCTGATACGCAATCACTACTTACTCCCGGAGACATTGCTCCGAAGTCTTCATTCGTGGTACTGTAGGTATCTTCTTGAAGAGTTTAATTGAAATGGCATTTCTTCAAGGAGAGTGCAAAGGAATGCTTGGTGAGACTGAGAAGAAGCTGTCCTGCTGCTGTTGCTCTACTTATTGACAAAATTGATTACCGATTTCTTTTAAGATGTAGGCATCTCAAACGGAATCTAAACTACTTACTTTTTACCGCTTTCATGTTTTCTTTTCGTATAACCCTTGTACATTTTTTACGACAGTTAAACATTCGATGCTTTTTCAACGGATGTGCTATCGTGCAGGAATTCTGTGCTGTGCAGCTAATGCCGTGCTAAATTGATCAGCCACCATTTGTGAGCTGCGTGCTGAAACACACTGGAGTCTCACTTCCATTTCTTATATATGTCTAGGCCGGGGCAACCTGACAGTATAATAGCCCACGTGCAGTTTGACTGTGCAACACTTCCCCTGTACTCTGCCTTGTGATTTCATACTTATAATTATTCTGAAGCTCGGATTCTTTCTGGTTTGCGATCGTTGTCGCCGATCTGTTCGTCGCTTTCTGCGCTTATGTTGTGCTGAAGCGTAGTGTTTCGCATATCTTCGTTAACAAACCTCACCCCTTGACAACATGTACATTTTGTGTCCTTTATTTACTGGAAAGTGAGGCATTTCGCGACTGTTTTCTCAATGTTTACCATACCGCACTTTGTTCGGGAAATCTTACAGTGAGAAACAATTAGTTGACCAACATATTACGTGGCGCCCTGGGCAGAATAAGATTACCAGAGCTTTTTTCTTATTCAAAAATATTCTGCCTGGATCTGTGGCTGTGCAACACTCAGCCTGGATCTAGCGTGCGATACTTGGCCTGAGCCTGAACGTTCCTCCTGACAGAGGGTTAAGAACTCTAACCAATGTGGGTGCAAACTGAAGACAGTGACGACAGTGTTGATGATTAGGCTTATCATGATGTTTTACGCAACACCATGGTGTCATAAAGTTTAGAGTACGATAAAGTAAGAGTCATATACAGTGAAACTACAAAAGTTGCTTGTGATAATCACGTCTTGTACTGGTATTCCTGGTACATGTTGCTTGTCACTTTGTCTGGCTTCACTCATGCACTTTATAATGACGAAGATTATGAAGATGATGATGGGGATAATAATGATCTTGTTGATTATGGTACTGACTGTGATGATGATGAAGGTAAAGCTGATGTTGTTTTTCATGATGATGATTAAGAAGATGATGATTGGGATGATGGTGATGATGAAAGTAAAGCTGATGTTCTTTGTCATGATGAAGATGAAGAATAAGATGATTGGGATGATGATGGTAGTGTCGATGATGATACTGCAAGTGATGATGAAGAATCATCATCATCATCAAAGACAGCAATACACCGGTAGCACGTACCGAATGCTTAACTGCCATACAACCATGAAAAAGTAAAATCCTAAAAGATGGGAAAGGGTGGGACTTAAATTGATGATGAATAAGGTAATCTGATGTTGTTTTTCATGAAGAAGACGATGATGATGATGATGGGGATGATGATGAACTTAAAGCTGATGTTGTTTTTCATTATGATTAAGTAGAAGATGACTATGGGGATGACGATGCTGTGGATGGTGATACTGATAGTGATGGTGATAATGATGAAGATGATGACGATGAAGAAGATGATGATTGGGATGATGATGGTGGTGTTGATGTTGATCACGATAGGGATGATGATGAATGTAAATCTGATGTTGTTTTTCATCATGAAGTAGAAGAAGATGATAACTGTGTTTTGATGATGATACTGATAGTGATGATGATGATGATGAAGGTAAAGCTGATGTTTATCATGATTACAAAAAAAGGAGATGATGGGGATGATGATGATGGTGATAATGAATACGGTAAGCTGATGTTTTTCATGATGATGATAAAGAAGATGCTGATGAGTATGACGATGATGGTGTTGACAGTGATAGTGATTGTGATGATGATTTAGGTAAACATGATGATGTTATTTTTCATGATGACGACGAAGAAGATAATGATGGGGATGATGATACTAATGGTGATGATGATGAACTTGAAGCCGATGTTGTTTTTCATGATGATGATGACGACGATACTGATAGCGATGATGGTGATGATGAAGGTAAAGCTGATGTTTTTCATGATTACAAAGAAGATGGTGATAATGGTGTTGATGATGATACTGATAGTGATGATGATGAAGGTAAAGCTGATGTTTTTCATAATTACAAAGAGGAAGATGATGGGGATGATTATGATGGTGTAGATGATGATACTGATAGTGATGATGAAGAAGGTAAACTGTTGTTATTTTTCATGATGTAGATGAAGAAAATGATGACGGTGCTGATGATGATACCGATAGTGATGAAGATGAAGATGATACTGTTTTTCAGGATGAAGATGATAATTGAGTGTTGATGATGATACTGATAGTGATGATGATGAAGGTAAAGCCAATGTTATTTTTCATAATAAAGAATAATAATATAATGATGTTGATGAAGGTAAAGCTGATGATGTTTTTCATAATAGTGGTGTTGAATATCATGATGATAATGATGACCACGTCGCTGACAATTGTGGTTCTATTGAATATGAGTATGATGATGTTAACATTGATGAGGATGATCGTTGTGGGGGTGATGATTGAATGTTATAATTCGTCGCATAGTATACGCAGTAAACCTGAAGTTATATTATCGTTTTTGACTGTCGCTTCGCATCTACGCTGCCATATTGAACGAGGATCGCCATAATTATATAAATTCATTGTATTTTGTTTTCCCCGACTCTTGTTTTCGAACACTTCCATTTCACAGGGCGTGATGCACGTCTCCGGGCGACCTTGTGCGGCATTTGACCCCGAAGGTTTGATTTTTGCAGCTGGAATCAACTCAGAAGCAGTGAAGCTGTATGACTTGCGCTCGTTCGATAAAGGACCCTTTGCGACCTTCAAAATCGGGCCCGCGGAGGCTGGTCCATGTGTTTGGACCGGGTTGCAGTTCTCTTCCGACGGAAAGACATTGCTGATAGCAACGAACTCTAATCACATCCGCTTGGTGGACGCTTTCAAGGGAACGCATCTTCATATGCTCATGGTTAGTACTCTATGGCGTCTATCAAAAACTGCGTGAATACTTACAGAGTCCAGATAATTCTACTTTTCTTTTTTAATTTTCTTTTTTTGGTTACTCATGAAGCTCCTGTTTGGTTTGCTGCTTTCACTATCCTTGATCTCCACCTTTAGGTGACCAGCAACACGGATCGTCTAACGCTGGATGCATCGTTCACTCCAGACAGCCAGTTTGTCATGGTTGGTTCCCCTGATGGTCACGTGAACATCTGGTCTGTGGACACAGGCGTGCGAGTCGCAAGTTTACCCGGCTACGAGGCAGCGACGCAGCTACCGAATGCAGCCATCCATACGTTGGCCTTCAACCCGCGTTATGCCATGCTCGCCACGGGGTCCCACCAGACTTCGTTTTGGTTACCGAGCGTCGACGAATGAGGACGTTCCCGATCCCACTCTCTTGTACATACATCTTGTTGTTTACCAATAAAGCGTTTCACATCATTCTACGCGTATTTCTTCTTCTTTGGGGGTCTAACCGTATTAGGAATTGGTCAATATTTGTGGTACCCTCACGTTCTGATCTGAACTGATTGAAGAGCGACATAGGATAATTTCGAATGGGCGAGTGGCATGCTACACATTAGATGTCTGGTGGAAATTGTGCTTGTGTGCGACTTTCTCCTCCATAGGGGCTGAGTCGGCTTCAATGAAGATTCTCGGGAATTTAGGTACAAAGCGGCGTCCCCAGCACCACTCGGCGTTTGTTCGAGTCAGCGTCTCTAGCCTATGCGCGACCCGAAAGGAAGCAGGAAGTTGTAGAAAGATGTGGTGTGCACCAACTAACCGTTTACGAGACTTTGCTCCAGAATTTTCCTCAGGGTTTACTCCCGAATCCTTTCCAGCGATCGGGTATCCCGCAAGGTGGCGGAGGTTTAAAATCAAGGTTTTTCTTTCCTTAACCCAGGTTAACGAGCTCCATCTACCCGAAGCAAACTGGTTTTCATGATCCAGTCAATCGCCCTCGCCCCTTCTCCTGATGGTATAAGCCGTTCCGCCGGGCTCGGGGAGCCACTCGTGCAGGCCAGAAGCTGGACGTGGTTGTCAGGCTATTTGAGACGCGCACCATATGGGAACATTTTATAAACTGGGAGCATATCCCCACTGCCACCCACGGCTATAACAACCTTTGGAACCACACACTGGTGGAACTGCTTTCAAGAATTCAAATTTGTCATCTGAACGCAGAGAGGTTTTGCTCTTCATTCTTAATACATTAGCGTTGCAAAACGTTAGTTTCGAAACAGTGATGTGTTTGATGGAATTACAAGCAAATGAGCTTCTTGTTAATGATCATGGGTTTAAACCCTATCTACACGATTATGGGTTCATGTGCTTGAACAGATTGGTCGTGCCAACCTTGACCAACAGTGTATGTATGGTATGAAATCACAAGCCTGATTCAGGCAAAGTGCCGCACAGTCAAAGACTGCACGTGTGCTAAGATACTGTCAAGTTGCCCAGACCTAGACAGATATGGGAAAGGAAAACAGCAATTGCAGTGAGACTCCAGCGTGTTTTCGCATGCAGCTCACTACCGCTGGCAAATTAATTTAGCACGGTGTTGGCTGCGCAGCGCAAAAATGCTGCATGATTGCACTTATGTGCAAATCCTGATCCAACCGTCCATTCCTGAGGTGTACAACAGCAAGAAACCGTCGTGTGGTATCTGTGCGGGAACAACATGCAAATAAACTTTTTCATTAATGGTTTCGCTTCTTTTCGTTGTCTAGCATTTTTCATTCTCTGGGCACGTCTTTTGACTCCACGCGCAATATTGAAATACTACTACTTATAAGTAACTTCTAAAGCGAAAAATCTCTCGATCTACGTCGATTAGAGAGAAGTCCTACCGTTTATCTTTTTTTGTAAGCTGGGGATTTTAGAATCTGGCTATAATCATATGCTTCTTTATCTGAAAATCAATAAATATTAGATGTTAGTTTTCACTACCGTGGAATTTCTGTAAACTATCGACAACGCAAGGCATTTCAGGCGGGGCAAATGTTGATTGGATTATAATAAAACCGCTGCTGGGAGCATTTGCCAATTCATAGTAGTTTTCATCATCAACTTTGTTAATTTGTTATACCGCTCATGGTTAAATGACATCTAGACACCAAGATCATTTTGTGTGCCATTACGGACGAGATCTTGCATATCACCATTTATTCTCTATTTCTCATATCTGTCTAGTCCTGGGCAACCTGACAGTAATATCGCCCACCTGCAGTCTCAGACTGTGCGACACTTTTCCTGGATGAAGCTTGTGCTTTTATGCCATACCATATCACGCTTTTCCATTGGGATACTAATTCGTATGATTCATCTAAATGTTTTGGAAACCTAAACATGCTTGCTCAGATATTGAATGTGAATATTTGGAGAACTGCAATGTTTTCTGAGAGGTAGTGCACGTATCTCCCAATTATTGTTTGACAGATTTCGTTTGCGTGAAACTCCAGCATAATAATCATGAGACATGTAACTTAGTAAGAATACATCGAGAGACACAACTCTAGAGTTATTATTAATATCGGAACTTATCAAATTATGACCTAGTCAAATGCACACAGTCAATGATATAATCCAGTTTATTGGAATGATTGGAGACATTCCACTGAGTCTTTGATAATAAGTGCAAACATTGTAACGGAATACATGGAATCAGTAAAGATGTTAAAGTAATAAATGATGTGCACAAGTTACGCATGATTGTTGTTGGCCTCATTTGGTCGATGTCGGCATATGCAAGTACATCATAAATGCACGAAAGTTCATGTTTTACAGATTTTTAAATGACTAAACTGTCTGATTTGCGAGAAACAAACTCTTCCGCAGTGCTGGCAACGATAGTCAGAACTCGTTTGTAGGATCATTGCAGAAACATTGGTATAATATTCCATGCAATGACAACACAAGTGTCGGGTTCCGAAACGAAACTTCATTGCGTGTCGTGATTATGTCATCGAGAAATGTGTGATAGGTTAGCTTTGTAAGCTTGCAATCGTCGTCGGCTGGTAATCAAAGGATTGTTCCACTTCAGTAAATTCTCGCTAGGACAGGCAACGCTGATGCATTGCCGCAGTAATTGAGTGTGATTGTGTCGAAATTACAGTGTGTTTTGTTGAATACGTTGCGGATATCTCTACAGGTGGATAGCCAGTGTGAATCCAGTGATACAGTGATACAATTTGGTAATTATTGAATTAATCTGCTGGAAATCTTTTCAAAAATACTCTATCAACCACAACCATCATGAATAAATATCGTTACCCGTTCACAGTAACAGAAATCTTCAACAGGTTCTTCTGAACGATGTTCAAAAATTGATTCAAAACACTTTCATTGTGCTTGAACCTGGGGGTCTTGGAAACGGATTTCGACTCGTACGACAAAAATCAGTGGGCACACTGCGCACACATAAAAGTAAGAGAAAGCACAAAATATTTTTGCCTAAGAGAGTAAAAGTTTACGAAAACAGACGTGTCTGGAATGCTTGGCAAATTTGATAATAAAGCAGAATGATTTAAAGCCAAGGTTTGTTTATCTGAACACTGATCGTAAACATAGGGTGATGGAATAAGTGTGGCGTTTTTGCAAAAGAAATTGTATTAGTTTTTGCAAAATGTCGCTTTAGTCTTGTCCCTCTAATCGAGATTTATAATTTTTATCCGTTGAACTATTCGTGTTTCTCTGAACGAGAGTTATGATTTTCACTTGGTGATCTAAACGCAATGTATGTATTATTAATTCCTTTGTAGTATTATAAAAAAATTAGCTGATTTCACGAATTATCAAAACTTTAACAGTGAATCACTCACGCTGCTAGTTCATTATGTGCCTTAAATTTAACTAGCTCTTCATAATTTCCAACGAACGCTAATTGATGGCATTACAGAAACTCTCGAATAACGCGTCAATGTTTTCAAACTCCACTGATCGACGTATATTGTTTCGCATTTATCGTTGAAGCAGACAACTGATCAATTCTATTTTGAGCACCATACTAGTGGTCAATCATTGTGCTTCTGACTTTAATCTGAAAATGTAAACGAATTGAACGGTTAACTTCATGCTGGAAGGTGTGTGATATTCTGAGAAACGCAAGTATTCTAGGAATCTTCTCCGAAAACTGAATGACTTGACGAGAGAGAGGGATACAGCTAAATGCGTTCTTGTTTGCTACGTGGAATATATCGGAAATATTTGAGAGAGTCAATTACCATTTGATTCTCTAAAATCTGGTGGATTCAGAATGCACGCCTCTCGTGTTTGTGCGACTTTGCAATGCAAGAATTAGCGTAGATGGATTGACATACTATTAAATTAATATCTACGACGAATTTCAACAAGAATTTGTGCTAAATGCAATTCCGTTTCTGTTTCCGATGTACGCGAAACATTTGCTTTTAATCATAACAGCCAAAAGAAGCTCGTGCTCGTGGATGTGATGAATACTTGCTCACGAAACTGCTTGGCTGCAGGTTGTGGGAAAAGTTACATGAAATACGAAGAAACTCAAAAGGTCCTAATATTCTATATAATATACAATCGTTATTCAGTCATGCAGACTTCAGTACCGTGTTGTACATAGCATTCACTGAATATTCCACTATTTAGCATTTATGTCAATCTCGTTGACTTTGCTCCTATTCACTCTGACTCACATCAGCAGTCGTGAATGCAACATGTGTGCAAATGGTTGAACTCAACTTGACGTACACATGCAAAGCATTTCTCCCTCGGAAAACAACATCTAATAGCGTCAAACTTTGTTATTCCGAGATATTTCTAACCTAGGTTTCTTGGTGATGTGGAAGTTAACTTGTGCATTTACTCTGAGATAACGAATTGTGGAAACTTCAAGGCTAAATATTCTCTTAGTGAACAGTCACTTTGATCAACTGTCAGCAATTTGATTGCAAAGGGTTTGCAATTCAATTACAGATTCGCGGAAGCTTGGAATTCGTATTTTCGTGTATAAAAATCAAATTTGCTGTTTCATCAGAAGTCGATCGTGTGCGATTTCGTACAACAAACAGAACATAGAGGAAACAAACTTTAATTGCTGGATATACGCGTTTGACTGGTAAGCAGAAAACATTCCAGTAACCGAAATGTAATTGGCTCTCCGATTTCTGGCCAATAGTTTACTCGATATACAGTGAATGGTAACTTATAAATTTAAGACAAATCGTGAGAAATTTACAAAATGTTTTCGAAGCGATTTGTAGCTCTGAGCCTGATCGCCGTGTCCGCTGTTTGGGGAAAACCAGCTAACCGTGAGTTTTGCAACAGTCTGTAATCAACTTCGATTACCTGGACGATAATTTGAGTATGCATATATCGTCATCCATTCACATTTATTAACGCCCATTTTCTACAATTCGAAACCTTTTGAACATTCCTCTACCGATTTGAGAGTTGGAGATCCTGGTCATACTGTTCATTCCTGATGAATCCGAACACGATCCCGTTAATGGGTTTGTGAGATCAAAGTGCAGGCCAATATGGATATTTTGAAAATACATTTTGGTTGTTTGCTAACGTTTAACTTCACAGTTATTCATTCAAGTCAATCACGTTCAACATCGAATATTGACGTTTACGAAAATTAATTAGATCTTAGTAAAATTCGATTTCGTGTTCACAGCCAACCAACATTATACAGACCCGTCGGATTTCGAAGAATTTGATGTAAGTTTTCCCCTGATCGATTAACGAAAATATGTCCCTCCAGTTGGAAAATTTCTGCTCAATGCTGCGTACCAAGCTATGGGAGTCGCGAGGTATGACTTTGAATAGTTTTCACAATTTTCTCAATTTTCAGGTCAATTGTACCTTCTTTATGTGACAACCCTGCGTACTCTCTGTTCATTGCACATGGCGGATGAAAATCTCGAATGAATAAAATCCCGTATTTTTTTGTAATTTCGCTTTAACCAATAAGACGTCTGCATGAACTGGATATGATGTTTCCATTACGTACTCAAACCTGGTTGGAAATATTATAGATACTCCGATGTCAGTTACGGATGATGTTATCGAATTTGATAAGGATCAACCATCCGCGATCTTTTGGAAATGCTAGACGAACTTCCGTTCAGGCGATACATATAGTAAAATTAAAACGATATGGAAAAGTATTCAAATTAATTCAAAGTAATTCAAAGTTGTAATGGTCCAAAAAAACAAATACCTCACAATAACTACAGATTAAAATATAGGGAATGTATGAAAAACAACACGATTTTTTATCAATATGAAAATTCAGCACTTGTATTCTGGCCTGAGTTTGAATTTAGTCAACATATACTTGTCAAGTTCAGCCTTGAACAAGTTCAGGCTCGATGCGCAAACGATATGTGTGGGCAGAGAGTTCCATGTGAGACAAACTCGGACGTTAGAGTAAAACCTTCGACAGTTCGATCTGGATTGGGGAATAATTAACTTTTGCCCTGTGATCTGCTACCAGATGCTTCTTGTCAATTAAACAGGTGTTCAAGTAGGTGATCCAATGTAGGTAGAATGTTAGGCAGCGAGATCAAGTCACCCATGCGACGACGGTGAGAAAAGTCGAAGAGGTTCACAGTTGCAATCCTCTCCTCGTATGGCCTGTTATATAGCCCGAACACCAGTTTTTTTAGCGCGGTGGTATACGCGTCTTAGCAAGGTCATGTCCTTCTGTAACCATGTGGACCATGCTTGAACAGCGTACTCCATTTTTCGTCTGATATAGGTGTTAATTATACGCTGGAGTATGAAGCCTCCGCAAAAAGGATAAGCAAAATCGTGAAGAGATTCATATTTTCTTCTGACCATCGAATAACCAGACAAATAGACGGGTACTCTACTCGAACATTGTGTACGTAAATCGTGATCGATAGTAAACATCTGAAACCTTCAAAAACTCGGCACACCTAGGTAGTTTAGTTTCGCGGATGACTATAAATTTTTGGATCATACAAGCAGTACATTAGTATCCAGCGGATTGTCTTCACTAGCATATATGTCACATGTATTGTATTGTATTGTATTGTATTGTATTACCTGTTCTGGTTCAATATTCTACTTATCGATTCAGATGTGCCTATGAAACACGATACGTGTAATGTATATACTGAATTCGAACTGGTATATTCTCTCATGAAATAGCAAGTTACCGATATTCGCATATTATCTAATAGCGTCAAACTTTGTTGTTCGCATTTTCTTTAAAGTTCCTCACAACCTGCAGCCAAAACGTTTCGTGAGCAAGTATTAATCACATCCACGAGCAAAAACTTTTTTTGATTGGTATGATATAAAGCAAATGTTTCATGTACAATGGAAGCAGAATTGGACATAGCACAAATCCTTGTTCAACTTTGCTGTATGTTTCAATTTTATTGCATAGAAATGTATCAACGCTTATTCTTGCATTGCAAAGTCGCACGAAAACGAGAGGCGCGCAATCCATACAATTTTGAAGAAACGAATGGTAATTGACTATCTCAAAAACGTCCTATATGTTCACGTAGCAAACGTGAAGGCAGTTACCTCTATCCCGTTCTTCCGTTTAGTCGTTTAGTTCTCGGAAAAGATTCGGTAGAATACTTGCTTTCTCAGAATATCGTTCACACCTTTCGACATAACGTGAAGCCTCAAGTTCGTTCACATTTTCAGAATAAAGTGAGAAGCACAATGATTGACCACCAGTATAATGCTCGAAATAGATTCGATCAGTTGTCCGCTTTAGAGCTAAATGCGAAGAATTATTCAACGATCAGTAAACTTTGAAAGCAATGATTCGTTATTCGACTGTTTCTATAATGCGATCAGTTAGCGTTCCATATAAATTATAAAGAGCTAGTCACTTTCAACGCGAACTATTAACTAGCAGCGCGAGTTATTCATTGCTGAAGTTTGATTAATTCCTGAAATCAGCAAACTTAATATAATACTGAAAAGGAATAAAACGTGCATACATTGGTTCTAGTTCAACGAATATAAATCATGAATTTCGTTTAGTGAGGCAAGACTGAAGCGAAATTTTTGCAAAAACAAATTCAATTTCTTTTGCAAGAAACGCCACACTTATCCCATCACCCTATGTTTACGATCAGTGTTCAGATAAACAAACTTTGGCTTTAAATCATTCTGCTTTATTATCAATTTTGCCAAGCATTCCAGACACGTCTGTTTTCGTAAACTTTTACTCTCTTGAGCAAAAATGTTTTGTGCTTTCTTTTACTTCCATGTGTGCGCAGTCTGCTCACTGATTTTTGTCGTACGAGTCGAAATCCGTTTCCAAGACCCCCAGATTCAAGCACAATGAAAGTGTTCTGAATCCTAATTTTTGAACATGTTTAGGAGAACCTGATGAAAATTTCTGTTATTGTGAACGGGTTACGATGTTTTATGATGGTTGTGGTTAATAGAGTATTTTTAATAAGATTTCCAGCAGATTAATCTAATAATTACCGAATTATATCACTGTATCAAACAATATTTTTGACACGAATTTCTGTGTAGTTTGCCCAAAGTTCCATTCAACCATGCCCTAGACACCGTATTTCCATAAAAACCCTAAATAAGCTGGACACATGCGAGTTGTTTCAAGAGTAACACTGGCCATTCACCTATATAGATAGCCGCATTTTGATAATAATACAACACAAAATACTCTGGGAACATGCGGGTAGTTATAGGATTAACACTGGCCATCCACCTGTAGAGATATCCGCAACGTATTCAACAAAACACAATGTAATTTCGACACGAAAACACCCGAATACTATGCGATGCCATCAGCGTTGCGTGTTCTAGCGAGAATCAACTCAAGTGAAACAATCCTTTGGTTGACAGCACGACGACGATTGCAAGCTTACAAAAGCTAACATATCACACATTTCTCGATAACATAATCATGACACGCAATGAAGTTTTGTTTCGAAACCCAACACTCGTGTTGTCGCTGCATGGAAAATTATACCAATGTTTCTGCAATGTTCCTACAAACGAGTTCTGACTATCGTTGCCAGCGCAGCGGGAGAGATTTTTCCTCCCAAATCAGACTGTTTAGTCATTCCGGTCATTGGATTCGCAATTGAAAGCGGTGCAGGTTTGTTTTCTTGATTACACTAACGCTTTCAACAGTGTTATCAGAAGTTCTGTGCTCCGAAAACTTCATGATTGTGATGTACCCTTGAGCCTAGTTCACTGGATAGCGTCTTATTTTAAGGAGCGCGCGCAGTATACTGCCGTGAATAGTAAAGTCTCCAATTCTGTAGCGATTTTACGCGGTGTTCTTAAAGGCGCAATACTTTCTCACTTTTTATTTTCTATCCAAATTTTTGATTGTTCTTGCTTTCATTTCACTATCATTCTAGAATATGCTGATGACGTTGCTGTTGTTTTTGACCACCATAGACGTGCTGAGTCTCCTACATCTGAATTTATTATCAATAACACTGGCCAGTGGTCACCCTCGCTCGGGTTATCGTTAAATACTTGAAAATGCAAACAGGTAATATTTTCAAACTTGGCAGGTCAGCGTCATGAAACTCTGCTCCAAGGAATTCCCACGATTTCCTTTCACGGCTCGAACTTCAGCAGAAGCGCATGTTTCAAGTATATTGCCGTCATTTTATCACAGATTCTTAAATGGACCGATAATGTGACTCTACAGTACTTGAAGGTTAATAGGTTATCATTTTACGCCTTTCATCTGCGTTTTTTCAGCCGTTCCTCCTGATTAAGTAAGATGTTTTGTTGTTGTTTGCATTGTTCTCATTTTAATCAAAGCATCCTCTATAATTTTTCCTGGTCGTTTCGAAAAGGATTTTTAATTATCAGAATAGGAATCAAACTAATTTCAAGATTGAGCTCTACCTTCACCGATTTAATTCGTAACATGTTCGTCGAAAGCCACTTACGTGAATGTGACGCATTGGTCAGAGTCTCATCGTCTGAAAATGCACACACTGCATGAGGTCCTTATAGCTTGCAGATTGTTACCAGCTACGCGTAGTCAACATATCGTTCCGTATGCAAGAACTGAGAATTTCAAAAATTCTTTTATTTATTACCTGGCTCGATATTTGGTTGATCATACAAAAGTTATTTTTGATTTGAGGAAGAAACTGACAGTATAATAACTGAATTGAGATCATTCTTATTTGACATGTCTTTTTTCAAATGTGCATTTTATAACGTGTGGTAGAATTAATTGTATCGCTGAAAATTCGTGTACTCGAATAAAGCCATTTTTCATCTTTTTTTCTTCATTCAAAAAGCTGTAAAACTTGAACATTTCTGCAGTTTTGATGTACATGCATGGTCGACATCAACCGGAGGAGGCCAACAACAATCATGAGTAACTTATGCGCATCCACGTTCCTCTCAACATCTTTACTGATTTCATAAATTCCGTTAAAATGTTTGCACTTATCTTCAAAGACTCAGTGAAAGGTCCACGAACACTCCTCTGAACTGGATTATATCAATTCAAGGTAATTCAAGGTTTTTAATGGTCTAAAAAGCAACAAGCTTAACAACAACCATAGGATGGTAAAAATTAAAATTTAAGTGTATCAACAATATAAGAACATAGATTAAACAGTATATAAGTGTTCTGGAAACGAATAATGCAATAAAAATTCGTCTAATTTCGTTTTAAAGTCATGCAAGCTAGTGGCGTGAGCAACGGTTGAAGGTAAACTGTTCCAAGTAAAACAGACACGGACAGAGTAAAAATACCTTCTACAGTTCAGGCGGGAATGGGGTACGACCAGCACATATTCATGGGTCCGATAATTCCTCGTATCCCTTCGCGTGAATAAATCCTGTAAGGGATGGTTCTGGGTATGGAATGTTTTGTAAAGTAAGATAAGGTCTCCTCTGATTCGTCGATAGGGAAAATCAAACAGATTCAGTTGAGCTATCCTTTCTTTATATGGTTTGTTTCGGATGCTGAGAACTAGTTTCGTTGAGCGGTGATAGATTCGCTGCATAAGTTCCACATCCCTCTTGAGCCACGGAGACCATGACTGCACACCGTATTCCATGACTGGTCTCAAGTATGTATTCATGATCCTTGGGAATATCTTGGGCGAAAATTTCCCAAATACACGTTTGAGTAGATTAAGAACGCGTGTTGCTTTTTTAAAGGCACTGTTAGTTTGAAGTGATGTTTTTAAACTGGAGCATATCCAGACACCCAAATCTTTTTCTTCACTGCAATTTTCAAGGACATGCGAACCTATGTGATATGTGAACTCTACTCGATTCCCCACATTCATGATCCTGCATTTGTTGAAGTTAAACGGCAGTTTGTTCATCAACGACCAGCTGTGAAGCGTATCAAGATCCTTTTGTAAAAGCAGACAGTCTTCTGGACTACGAATGCTGCGCCAAATCTTTATGTCGTCCGCAAATAACGAAATGTTACATCGAACAATTTCCGGTATTTCATTGACATAAACCAGAAAGAGGATCGGACCAAGGACTGAGCCTTGGGGAACTCCGCTAGTTGCTGCAATTGGTTTGGATAATGCACCATCAACACGTACCTGGTTAGTGCGATTTGTTAGGTAGTCATTTAGCCAATTCAGCAACTTTCCAGTGATACCAAGCCTTTCAAGCTTCAGCAGTAGTAGGGAATGGTCAACACGATCGAATGCTTTTGAAATATCCAAGTAGCACGCGTGTATTGGTTGTCCTTTATCTACCGATTTTGTCCAATCATCTAGCGTTACCAGTAAATTAGACAAACAGGAATAATTTCGTCTGAATCCATGCTGGTTCCTCGAAAGCAACTGATTATTCTCGAAGTGTTTCATTAGATCGTCAACAATGAGTCGCTCAAGTAATTTTGAAATCACTGGTAACAGAGTAACGGGTCGGTAATTGGAAACATCGGAGCGATTTCCACCTTTGTAAATTGGAGAAATTATTCCTCGTTTCCAATCTGTAGGAATCACTCCGCTTGCCAGTGTTTGCTCGAACAAATAAGTCAGTGGTTTATATAGCAACCTCGCAAATTGCTTCAATATTTTCGTGGTTATTCCGTCGGCCCCAGGAGACTTTCCGGTTTTAAGATTAAATAAACCTTGGAGGACGCGTTTCTCAGTGACACTTATTTCACTTAAGGCAACCGTGTTTGAAATTGTTGGATTTGGGCTGTTTATTGCATGTTCTATCGGGTTGAATACCGATGAATAAAACGTGGCTAAAGCATCAGCAGTTTCTGCTGCAGTTGTTGTTGGTCCAGCTGATGTGTTCACGGACGTTACTCCAGGTTTCACCTTAGCTTGATCGTTAACCATGCGATATAGTATTTTGGGGTTTCGCTCCATCATGCTTGATATCACTTCTTGGAAGCACAACTTGTCTTGGATGACAAATTTGTTTACTTTGTTCCGCAGTAAACGGAATGTTTCCCAGGTCTCGGATGATGGGTTTTGCCGATGGTGTCGCCAAGCAATGTTTCGTACCGTTAACCACTTACGCGTTCGGCTTCTTAATTTAAATTCAAAGTTTTTTCTTGAGTTCCTGAGGACAAATTCGGAGCTCACTTCGATTGAACTTTTGAGATTAGATATTAGCCATATCCAAAAGTCATGTACGTTGCTGGTTTCCGGTTGGCAGTTAAACGTGTTTTTCAGAGCATCACTCAACGCCATAGTGTTGATCCGCCTAACTCTTTTACGGGCATCATTTGTTCTTACAGCTTCAAACAGATAGTCAAACTGGATGACGACGTGATCACTTAGTCCCAGTGGACTTTCATAAGCAACGTTATCAATGTCATGTTCATTGCTTGTCAGAACGAGATCTAAGAGTGAGGGTAAATCGTTTCCGCGGTATCGGGTATTACATGTAATGTGGTTATAAAGAGGAATATCGTCAAACAACTCACTGAATGCGCGCTCGAGGGAGTGTTCTGGGTAAATGGTGCTGCTCTGCAGATTCGGTAAATTGAAGTCACCCATAATCAAAAATCCACAAGTGTATCTGGAAGTAACCATGCGAATTTTATCCAGTAGGGCCAGATTGTAAGTTTCCTGTGCAGACGGTGGGCGATATACTACTCCCAAAACACAGTCTTCGCCGTTAGCTAGTCGGATTGAGCACCAGAGTGTATCCAGTAACACGATGTCTGGATCCGTAATCTCCCGGCACAGAAGGTTTTGGCTATAATACAAAGCTACTCCTCCTCCTCTGGTTTCACGGTCATGACGAATAAGTGACATTCCTGGTAATTCAAGTTCACTATTTGTTTGCTGAGTCTGCAGCCACGTTTCCGTTACGGCGATGATGTCTGGTGAACATCTCAGAAAAACTGCACGCAGTTCACCGATTTTGTTTCCGAGACATTGTGCGTTGGTGTAGATGCATTTCATAGTTGTTTTTCTCAACAAGGATGGGGTGTGGGGAAGAAGGCTAGTGGAGTGCACAATATATGTTAGGCCGACTCCTCCAGAGTCGGCAACTGCAGGTTTTTTGCTTGCAGGGATGCTTGATCGTTTTGGGGTTGTACTGTTGGAACACAGTGATCTATCGTATCGGCTGAAATTGTTTCTGACACGTCAACAACTGATTGACTTGGTAGTGTTTCTATTGAACTTAGTGGAGCATCTATCTTTCCAATATGGTGTTTCGATGCACCTAGTCTAATTTCTCGCGGGATTATTCTGCGGCCATTTTCCCAACGAGTTTTGACCGTGTTCAACATATCATTACGCAAGAACGTTATTTTAAGGGGCTTAGGACCGATGCCCTTATAATTCGTAGATTTGGGGATGCGGAACGTGTCCGTCACAGCTACATCATGCAAACCAAGTATATCACTGAGGAATCTCCATTGTAACTGATCGTGTTTGCGCTGCACCGCTTTATCAGTTGCTTCATCAGCTTCTGGAACTCCCAAAAGGATTATACTTCGATCATCCCTCTGTTTCGTTTGGTTTTGTTGCTGGTCCTTTCGGGCCCTTTCCCACCAGGGCACATCAGCAAAGATCCTTGCAGTGGTCTCTGAACGCTCCTTACGCAGGAGAAAAGCGGATAGTAAGATGTTTTCCAGATCCCTTTCAGATTGAACCGTGATTCTTAGCAATCTTGGCTGGTCCAGATTTGAAGAAGTAGGTTTACGACTTAGTCGTATCAATGATAGTGGTTCAACTGGCTCCAAGTCCATGTTGTTGCACAACCTTTTCCATTCTTCTTTATCGTGCTTTAGCCTGTCCCCTAGTAAGGTGGCACTCGTTTCCTTTACGTTGGTGCAAATCAAGCTTAGTCCATGGACTGAATTTACACTGTGTGTTTGGCGCTTTCGCTGGTTGCTGGGCGTTTCAACTACCTTAGATCGAATACCTATAGTGTCCACTTTGGGAGTGTTTTGCACGATGACTTTTGGTTTTGAACCTAAGGGTTTTCGCTGATCCTTCGGGTGAGCAGATGGCTTTGGCTTCGTATCTTTTTGCGGACCAGGGATGTTTTGGGCAGACAGGCCTTTAACAGTCGCATTTGTAAAGGTGGCCTTTTGATGAAAAGGACGCTCCTCAAGACACTCCGGCACATTTGCAACACCTAAACATTCGTGTTGAAAGATCGAAGATTTAGCGTTTATCTGACTGGTATTACCGTCAGTGGTTTCCGATTTATTGAAAAACATACTGGCAAAATGAGAATTTTGAGTCTCTACCGATGTCTTCAACGTTTGTATGATAACCTCTAAGCTCAGCATCCGATCATCCAGGTTGCTTTGCGCAACACTTGTTCGAGCAGTTAAATCTGCGTTTGGTTTAGCTCGACAACTTTTGCACACGTAGCATACACCAGGCATGTTTTCATCCATCAGGATCGATAGCGCATCCGAGGTCAATGATTTGTCGCATTTTGCGTGGCATTTGTGGGAACAGTTTTGACACGTGACAGATTTGACCTTACCACTGACGACTTTCATGCAGACGACGCACGTTTCGCGAACATCAGATTGTTTCATGTTAACGAGGTCAACCAAAAGTACAAATCAGAGCACAAAAATCGATACGGCTGCGGTTGGTTTGTGTGGTATTGGGCGGAGTTGACGGAAAATGACGGGTTGTCGGAAAATTTCGTCACTCGATTTAGCTGCTAATTTGCCAGATTCCCTTTGAGATTGTGTGCATCTGACTTCATCATAAGTTGATATTTTCCGAAATTACTAATAACTCTAGAGTTGTGTCTCTCGATGTATGCCTATTAACATACATGTCTCGGTATTATAAAGCTGGAGTGTCACGCATACATAATCCGCAAACAATAATCGGGGATACGTGCGCAACCTCTCAGAAAACATTAAAGTTGGTGTTCAATAACATCATGTGAGTTGCTGAAAAAAATATCAAAATATTTGCTATATGGACATCCGCGATCTTTTGTGTGAGCTGGATGAACCTCCGTTGCGGCGATACATATAGTAAACTTAAATTGATGCGGATATTATGAGCATGATCCTTGCAAAAGAATGGCCACAGAAAATCGCCCGACGCATGGCTAGAGAAATAGACGTGTATTCTACACTAGTACTTTATAGGTATAACGCTATCGAATGCCCATCGATTGTTTTTCTCTAACGTGCATCGTGACGTGCGGTAGGATTAAGTATGACATCCAATATTATTGGATATTACTATCATACTCTTTTGATATCGAACTGGAAGTTTGCTACGACGGATCTGTTCATAGAAGAATCATCCATCGACGACGTGTCGTTCTTCGTGTGCGTCACGCGTGGATATTCTACAGTTTGAATCGGTTTTGTGTTTCTGCTGTTAGATCAACAAATCGATGTTTACCACTTTCGGGCAGTACTTGGAGAAATACGCAACGTGAAATCGATTTCGCGCTAATATTCTTAACGGGAGGCTGGTAAATTCGCTGATTAATCGGGTGACGAAAAATTCCTACAACTCGTCACTATCCGCCAACTTCACACGACTTTTGGCTCTAATTTGTACTTTTGGTTGGCCCCTCACAAATGAAATAATCCGATGTACGTGAAACATGCGTCATCTGCATGAAAGTCGTCAGTTATAAGGTCAAATCTCGCACGTGAAGCACCTATTTCCAGACGTTTCACGCAAAATTTGACAAATCATTGACTTAGGAGTCGTTATCGATCCTGAATGATAAAAACATGCCGGGTGTACGCTACGTGTGTGAAAATAGTCGAAGTGAACCAAACGCAGGTTTAACTGCTCGAACAGGTGTCCAAAAAGTAACCTTGATGATGGGTTGCTGAGCTTAGTGCTCCTCATAAGAACGTTGATGGCAACGGTAGAGACTCTGCTCTCCGCACAGAATTCTCAGTTTGCCCGAATAGATTAGGATAATTAGGAAACCACTGATGCTTATACCAGTCAGATGAACGAAGATTATTTAACAAGAAAGTTCAGCTGCTGCAAATGTGCTGGTGATACGTAAAGAGCGTTCTATTCTTCAAGACGTTTACTTAACATGATGACACTAATAAAAGCCTCACTTTCCAGAACGTTCCTTGTCCGCAAAATGTATGAAGCCAAAACCAACTGCTCATCCAAAGTTTCAGCGAAAACTCTCAGGTTTGAAACCAAAAGTCAAGGTGCAAAATATTCCGAGAGTGGACACAACAGGTATTTGTTCTGAAGCAGTTGAAACGTCTAGTAACCAGGTGAAGCGACAGACACACTGTGTACATTTGCTCCATGGATTAAGCGTGATTTGCACCAACGAAAAGGAAACAAGTGTCACCTTATTATGGTACAGGATAAATCACGAAAAAGAAGAAGGATAAAAATTGTGCGGCAGCATAGACTTGGAGCCAGTATAACCACCATCATTGATACCACTGAATCTTGAAGCTACTTCATCAAATCTGGACAATCCAAGACTTCTCAAAATCACAGTCAACTTTGCAAGGGATGTAGAAAACATATTACTATCTGCTTTTCTCCTGGTGAGGGAGAGTTTAGAGACCACTGCAAGTATCTTCGTTTTTGTGGGAGAGGGCCCAGAACTCCGAGCAACACGATCAAACGATGATGCAACTGATAAAGCAGTACAGCGCAAATACGATGAGCTACAATAGAGATTTCTCAGTGATATACTCGACTCGCATGATGTAGCTGTGACGGGCACGTTCCACATTCTCAAATCTACGAATTGATTTGGCATCATTTCTAAGCTACTTAAAATAACGTTGTCACGTAAATATATGGTAAACACGGTCAAAACTCTTTGGAAAAATGGCCGCAGACTAACGACACGATAAATTAAACTAAGCGGATCAAAACACCATATTAGGCAGATATGTGCGATAAAAAGTCCAATAAAATCACAACCAATGAATCAGTAGTTGGCGTGTTACAACCAAATGCTGAAGACAGCATAGATCAATGTATTGCAACATTACAACCGCAAAATAATCGGGATTCGTTGCGAGCAGAAGAACATTCAAATGCCTACCCTGGAGGAGTCGGCCTATGAGATTTTCGGCACTTCGCTAGCCTCCTTACCCACAGCCCATCCTTGTTGAGAAAAACAACTCAATAAATGCATCTACACGAACGCACAATGTCTCAGGAACAAAATGCTTGTGTATAAACACCTCACTTCACACCAACGCTGCCTTTAAAAAGCTACACATGTTCTAAATCTACTCAAACTGGTATCTGGGAAATTTTCGACTACGATATTCCCAGGGTTACGTAATACGGTGTGCATTCATGGTCTCCCTGGTTCAAGAAGGATGTTGAACTTTTGCGGCAAATTTATCACCGCTCAACAAAACTAGTTCACAGCATACGGAATGGGCCTTTTAAAGAAAGATCGCTCAACTGAATCTGTTCAACGTTCCCTATCGACGAATCACAGAAGACCTTATGTTGCTTACAACATATTCTATTCCCCGAACCATCTCTTACAGAATTTATTCACGCGAAGGAGTACAAAAAAATAATCAGACGCATGATAGTAGTAGCCCTTTCCCGCCTAAAATGATGAAGTTATTTTTAATATGTCCAAGTCTGTTTCACTGAGAACAGTTTACCTCCTACCGTTTTTTAGTTTATCAGCGTGCATGAATTTAGAACGAAATTAGACGAAAATTTATCGGATTATCTCTTTTTCCGAACAGTTATATACCTCTTATTCGGATTCTTTATCTTGTTTTGTACAATTACATTTCAAATTTCACCATCCTTCCTTGTTGTTAATCTTGTTGCTTTTTAGACTATTACAAACCTTGAATCACCTACAATTACCTTGATTGTTCGGTAAACAAAACAGCTTAATTGAAGGTGCTCTATAGTTTACATTTGTATGGCCTCAAATCATTAACTGACACTTAGTTTCAACATCAAATTGGGATTTGAAAGCTACATAATTCGAACAGAAAGACTTCATACGGAGAACGTGACCATAGGCTGTTTAGTACGAGCACGATATTTACAAACAATTAACTTTGAATTTAAAGACATTATTTAATGTTGCTGAAAGCTTGACTCAGAATTAGGTTTTTTCGTTGTTATGGTTTACCTTTAACCATCTTCAGCGGATGAACACAAGGAAAAACACTTGAAAGCAAAGCAGTTTGTTGGAAAAAAGTGCAATACTTAATTACTGGTTGATCCAGATTTCATCCTTCCTCATCCATATCACCGAGGAGATCATCCGCCATAATCACTAATCCGCGTATTTCCCGGACTGTTTGATCCCATTCGCTGTATAATCATCTGTTTAAATAAAGTCTACAGCTGTCAGCTATCCTAGACAGTCCTAATATCTGAGTCACTGCCGTGTAATAATCTTAGTATCACCCTCCATGTGATCAAAGCGAAAAACCTATTGCTGCTATCCTAATCTGTGTGACGGCAGTAAAATTGTGAATCAAACAAAACTGAACGAAAAAGTGGATAACATGGGATTGATCAGAACGATATTTTCTTCTAATGTTCACAAAATAACTTTCAGTAATTCGAGATCGAATAGCACAAACCCGTCATCATCGACATGACACATTCAAATTCTTCATATGTCCGGACACACGGGAGCAAGCATTTCCATTTCACAATTTGCAGTCAACCCGGAAAATGATTGAGAATGCGAAGTTAAGCATGGGATGTTAATACTGACGACAGAAGATAATCGACTCAGCGAAAACTATCGTGAACTGATGAATCAAGAAACAAATCTCATCGGGATATTTAGACTTTAACAATATATTCAGCTTCAACGAGAAACGCAGTGAAGTATCAAAACAAATTATCACACCTGTAATAGAACGACGAACCTAAATCTCTGTGTTTTTATGATCATGCAAGATAACAGACAAACGGATCATGTTCCGAAAATCACTCACACACCTTCGCGAGTTTTTAATAACAGATTTGCAACCCAACAATGCAGTACTACCATCCGAATGGTCCGCAAAATATTTAGCGCAGATTGAAGGTGACATATATGCAATTCTTAAATAGTGTGGTAACAGCTACACAGCTGGACACGAGCTGACGGAATCAAACTTGCATTCTCGAATCTAACAAAATCCAATTGTGTGAACCACTCCGTGATTTATTCAACCACTCTTTGACTGAGTGCGTTGTCCGGCTGACAAAAAAGAGAAATCTTGTCATGAGCATACAAATGTGGCACACGTTGTATCCCAGCGAATAACCGCCTTGTTATACACCTTCCAGTGATCTCGTATGTTAGGGACAAATTATGTGTGGATGGATCACGACGCATGGCGAACCCAGGGAGAGCATCGGTTAGATGCGTTCATTCTATGTTATTCGGACTATAGAAAAGGATTCATCGCCGGAAAATTTTTAATCATGAGGGAAGCGCATGAGGTGATATTTAGGGGAATCCCTACCAATAGAGAAAGCTACCACGTTGATTTGCCACCGACATTACGTATCGACAGTGGGATGCCTAAATATGTTGTCACATACGGTTCAGCGCTAGACACAGCTATTATTCTGATGTACATATACATCCACAGTCAAGACGTTTCGTTTCGCGAATAATGGCCAATGTTTGAATGCGATTTAAGGCAAGCCTTGTATAATCTACAGAACAGTCCTCGCATTTGATTCAGTACATACTGTAAATAACACTTTATAATTGCTCCCCAAACGAGCGGTAGAACTGATAATGTTCTCTAGCATATATGTTACACGTTTGTACATCGGGCTCAATATTTCACTTATATAATCATTTGTGCCTTCAATATGCGGTTTACTTGCTTAATCTAGCGAAGTTTTTCTCCGAAATTTCAAATGGGTATTTCACCCTCATTAATGTGCATTTCTCAAATATTTTCAGAAAATCGTGGTCTATGCCCCTTTATCTGAATTCCCAAAGCGTCTGTTTTCGCTTATTCCCTAGGCTGCGCCAGTATTCTGTTCTATGGGAAAAGGAAACAAACTAAGGACCAGAATTCTTGTCTTGCGTAACTGAAAGTGTATCGTAGTTCAGCTGGGGTATAGATACGTTTCCGACAAACAAATTTTGTTTATTTTCCCAACACTTGTTCAGAAAATTACTAAATAGCTACCAAGTAGTTCATGCTTAGGGACATCGATAATCTACTGATAATTTTCTGAACTAGCAAGTTTGTGCAAATTCAAAAAATTAACATCTGATTTCGTGGCACGACTAGCTTGTTGCAAGGCATTCGTTGTTAATACGTTGATGTCAACAGAACTCAACCGCCTTAAATTAAGTTACATTGATGTGCATACACAAATTGACGGTCGATCCTGAGTACGTCTACACAGCATTACACTTGTGATGCTTATGATCGGCTATTTAACGCAATGAATATATAGTAATTTGCTGATTAGGTTGATAATTAGACACGTTGGTCTTTTATGTGCGCCTCGAACGGTTAGTCAGGAATCACTTTCCGATTGTGCATTCGAAAATTGTGGTTCTTTGTCAGAACCCTATATATCAATGGCACACAAGTATAACATTGGTAACATTTGTACCACTGTTGGATGGCTCACTGAACCTGATCATACTGTCTAAACCTGAATAGAGCAAACCGTCAGAAACCAGAAGTGGTGTGTTATGGTTTGGCGGTGAGCAAAATGGTCTTTTTCATGCACTTCGAGCGTTAGAACAGAAAACACTCTTTGAATCTGAGTTTAAACATTGCGGCTCGTTGGGAGAACCGTATGCAACAGTTGAAAACAAGTTAAACCTTGTTTACAACTTATCCACATTTTCTCGTTATAACGAACCGGATCTTACTCTTTACTCCTGATGGAGGAAAACAGTCAGTGTCCGTTAACGGTGTGTACATGATCGCGCGTGATCACCACATAAGATTTATAATTATTCACAATCCCTGTCTTGATTATTACCGTTTAGTTAACGGATATCTTGTGTTAGAAATCGAACGTCTTTAAAACATTCAGTAACCGACTGCACACAAATTTATCTGCCATCGAATAAATAGATAAGACAAATCCACAGCAGATAGGAATATATGCTGTAAAATATTGAAACTTCTTGAGATTTGTGGTGATTTGTATGGTGCTTAATTTCAATCTTCATGCTTTGAAGAGATTCGAAAATTCTCTAATGAGTGAAGCGTAATTGGGTACAGTATCGGAAATCAGGATTTGAATAGGTTGTATCGGTGAATTACACAATTAATCAATGGCGTAATTTTTGTTATATTGTGAAAGAGTTTTCATGTACTCTTGTTGAGCGAAAGGTTGATGTGTGAGAGGAAATCATCTTCTAGGATGTGCGAAACGGGTTCAGGATTATTTGAAATTTCTTGACCAACCCAGATTTCTCTAAGATGGACAGATGAGATCAGACAATTGATCACACCCACTAAATATGGTGTTAATCCGTAAATTGTTTATTTGTGTGCAGTTGGAAATAGCGTCCGCTAACCTACTGATTACGTACTCCATGTGAACATTAGGTGTATTGCACGTTAATTCTTATAGGTTGCAGAAGTGAACCTCTGATTGTGGAGTTATCCATTCCACCCTTCTTGTTCACCACATTCGCACCAGCCTTTATTGTTTCAACTGCCTCAGCGTGAAGCATTTCCCTATATCATTACACACTCCGTCTTATTAATTACAAATTATCAAGAACCGAGCTGTGACCTTTGTCTAGCACGCGTTTAGCTATGGCAAAATCCCGAATAAGTGATTGAAATTCAAAGTGATTGCGAGATCGCTTTTCTGCTGGCTTCCTATTTTAGTTTACACCAGTGCAAAGTTCTCCAGAAATTTGCCGAATGTAAACACCAACCTCGAAAACTTCGCATTTGTTTTTTAGATGCAATTGATCGCACAACTCAAAAAGTCTTATCTTTGAGATGATACATGCGTTATTCAAGATTCGAATTATTTCTTAGGGGGGAACTTTTGACATACGGTGGAGATTTTGTAGCTCGCCAAACATTGTAAAGTAGCGATTTCGTAGCAGACTGAAATATATTTTTATGGTGTGCAGATGTGTAGATTACGGTCTCATGATTTGTAGCGTCCTAATTTGTTAACTTAAACATTATCGTTTCATTCCGATTACCGATAGCGCCAAATTGATATAGCGAGTTATTTTAATGGTTATTATTCGGTTATCTGTTCTCTAATGTAGTACACAATATTCTTCTTTCAAATACCATTTGTACATGGTCAACACACTACATAATAGCAATTAACTCCTCCTCCACGCAGTCTGACTTCTTACATGGTTGCGTCGGATTCAATGTTTTATCTGAATATACCAGGAACTTGCGCAGCCTCATGATTCCTTCCCCGATAAGAACTACAGACTACACATAAGTACGAAGGATTTTGTAATATTCATATAGTTCATTTGCAGTATCTTATCAACACACCGCATGAAGGTGTTCTTGCGGTTTGTACTTGCCACATTCGAAAGAAGAATCAGAACGATGTTTAAATGTTGAACGATTTACGCTTGTCTGCAACTATTGTATACGTTTGAAACAACCATTGTTATCAAACACATGAGCCTCTTCAAATGTATATAGGGTTGAAGCAAAATATCATGAACTGAAATGGTCATTTGCATGCATTTCCAACACACACTAACATAACTGAATACCAGGAAATACACCTCATTTTAGCTAAACATGAATTGCAGAACGAGAATTATATAGGTTGAACAGCTTTACAATTCATCGCTGAAAACGACAATTTCATGTGCAAGGTGATTTCAACGTACATCCGCGCTGTTATCGAACATAAGATCATACTACCTAACACGAACGCCATGTGAGTGCTACCATTAACACCGTTTCGGTTCGAAATCCATTAATTGCACGTCCACATGCTGCTTCAAAATCATGACAGCACAATCTTGTAAACCACGTAGCCACGCAGTAAAGGGGGCAAATCTGTCTGGCATTAACTCAAGCCTCTTAATCTGCGTCACTGATGGTTCAACAAAGATGCGTTCTCTAATCGACAAGGAAGAGGAACTGAGTGTCTCCCCACCCACAATCCCGAAACGCAGAAACCACACTTTATTGAACCTAAAAGCGGCCAACGTTACTTGAAAAACAACAGATTTCCCATCACCATTTATTGTTTCTGTCAACATGCGTACAAGAAAATTCATTGACAATATTATTCAGCCATACAAACTATACCAGTCATGATACCCGATACTGCACCGAATTAGGCTTCCTCTCAACAAGGAATTTCCAGATAAGCAATTCTTCAGGCAAAATATAGGCTATTGATTCACTGATACTCAAGTTCTTACGAATATCTATATAGAGAATTTCGATGACAAGGCTATTAACAGTGAATGGATTATGCCAAATCACAGTGACCGTATGTTGATAAGAGATTCGGCAGCATTTCGCAAGCTCAGTGAGAATCATTCTTCAGATATTTCAAGCAACAAGCCTGACTTATCACCGTCACAAAGCATGCAGAATCTTGCACCGACGGTCTTCCACGTTTGGACTGTTTATCGGGAACATATAAACGTATGTGTCTATCGGAAACCGATCGATACGAAGGCTGCACTATTTACTAAATCAAATGCAGGAACTCTTCTATTTTCACATGATGCAGATGTATGTGGAAACGTCAAACTAGAATCGAAGTACAGTGGAACCCACCTACAACAAACTCAGTAACAACGAATTCCCGGTTTGAACGAACACACCATGATTCCCCAAATAAATTCCTTCTTAGTAAGCCTATTTGAAACTTTCGTACAACGAATCTGTTCGTTATGAATCTCGCTTATTACGTACACTATACACGTTCCCGTCAGCTATGTTTGTTCAATAAAGTTCATGCATACAACGAACTCGCTTTGTCTTGCCTTAAACCCACAATGCTTCGTCAAGTGTGGCATGCAGTGCGCTAAGAATAGAACTGACACACAGCTTGGCGAGACACAGGCAGCCTGGCCAAAGTGTGCTAACTGACTCGCACGCACACACAAGAAAATCACGTGAATTCTCTGTGATTGGTAATCACAGACTCATGACAAATTGCAATCACACAAGCAGACACTTCATTCCCTTCTTACAGTTACACGATGGCTGACAGACAAATATGAAACTCTTCACGAATTTGCGTAGCACATTTGCACAGGGTTCTTGTGTATCCTATTTGCATCGTTTCAATTTCACTATATGTATCGTCTGAACAGAGGTTCATCTAGCTTTTCCAAAAAATCGCGGATGGTTGATCAGTTTAATATTCAATAAAATCTGCCGCGATTGACATTAGATAATCGTTATTATTTCCAACTTGGTCTATGCACGTAATGAAAAATTGCTCTCTACATCGAGCAAAATTTTTATTGGTTAAAGCGAAATTAAAAAAAATACGCGATTTCATTTATCTGCCATCTTCATTCGTTGGTATGCAATGAACAGATAGCACGAAGAGTTGTAAAAGCATTTGAGTTCAGTTGAGCTGATAATCGAGGAAGTTGTGAAAAGTAATCAAACTCATACCTCGCGACGTCCGTAGCCTGGCACAGAGCATTGAGCGGAGATGTTCCATCTTGAGGACATATTTTCGTTATTTTATCAAGAGAAAACTTACATCTGATTCATCGAGATTTGACATGATTATAGAATTTTGATTGGCTGTAAAAAAGAAAGCGAAATTTTCTGAGACTCAGTTAATTCTGGTAAACGTCAAAATTCGATGTTGAATATGATTGACTTGAATGAAACACTTTGATGTTAAAAGTTTGAAAACAACCAAAGTTTATTTTCAAAATGTCCACGTTTACCTGCACTGTTATCCCACTCACCCAATAACGGGATCTTGTTTGGATTCATCAGTCATGGACAGTATGGTCAGGATCCTTAACTCTCAAATTGGTGGAGAAATGTCCAAAAAGGTTTGGAGTTTTATATGTGCGTTAATAAATGTGAATGAATGACGATATATGTAAAATCATATTATCGTCCAGGTAATCGATGTTGATTACCACTGTTGCACAACTCACAGTTAGTTGGTTTTCCCCAGGCAACAGACAAGGCGATCAGAGTAAGAACTAAAAATCGTTTCGATAACATTTTGTAAATTTCGCAACAGTTGTCTTCAATTTATACATTCATTTTCACTGTAATTCGAGTAAACTATTGGTCAGAAATCAGAGAGCCAATGACATTTTGGTAACTCGAATGTTCAGATCTGGCCAGTCAAACGCGTATAACAAGGAATTGATTTATGTTTTTTCCTCTATGCCCCGTTTGTATGAGTATTCACACCTTTTGCAGGTACTGTTTCCTTGCGATCATGAATTGGATTGCGACCAATTCCAACACCTGGTTGCTCAAAACTGGATGAAGAATGAATTGTGCACTTTACCATTCAGAATAAATAATTCAATACCATTATTCGTCCGTGATATGAGACATTCCGAATGAAACGTCAGAGGTATCACGGTTGAAAAGATCCTAAGCCAAATAACACAGCCTCACGTGTCACGTGATCTCTCTAACCTGCGTGCTATCTGTTCATTGCACAACAGCGAATGAAGAGGCTGGATGAATTAAATCGCGTATAATTTCCATTTTTTCTTCTTCCAATAAAATATTCGCTTGCTCTGCAGAGTAAGTTTTCAATACGTGCATAGTCCTAGTTGGAAATATTATCGGTTGTCTACTTTTAATCGGGGGCGATTTAATTGAATTTCAAACTGATCAACCTTTCGCAATCTTTTGGACAGTATGGATGAACTTACGTTCAGGCGATACATATAGTGAAAGTGAAACGATGCAGATGGGATACGCATGAACCCTGCGCAAGATGGCCAAGCAAAACCGTGAAGCGTATCAAATTTTCTTCCGACCGTCGAATATTCAGACAAATATTCAATTATTCTACTCGAGCACCGTATACGTAAAACGCGGTCAATAGAGTTATCCCACACGTTTCAGTGGTTGATTTGCATCAACAACCTTAAGAAACTCGTCAATCACAACAAGTTTAGTTTTTCGAATGATGCCAAATTTTGAATTGAGTCAAGCTTGATGTGATAAAAAGAACGGTATATGCATTTGATTTATTTTATAGTACTAGTTAGACTTTATAGAGGCATCTTATGCAAGCATGATATCTAGATTGTCTTCCATATAATTTACGTTACACGTATTGAGGTCTGGTTCAATATTGTACTCATCGATTCGCTTGTACCTTTGAAACACGTTATACGTGATTTATCTAGCTAATTCATTACCTGAGTTTTTGAAAGGGTAATTTACTCTCATCAATTAGCATTTCACATATCTTCTTAGATAATCGTAGTATATGAGCCATTGGCTCACTTCACAGTGCGCCTGCTTACGTGTATTTTATTGGCTGCACCAGTGTTCTATCTTATGGAAAACGAAACAAACCCTGGACGTGAATTATTGTCTTGAATAAGCGAAAGTGTATCGTGGTTCATCATCAGTATCGATGAGTTTCCGAAATACACCAGTTTTTATTTTCCCAACTCTTTTGTCCAGATAATTGTTTATTAATTACGAAGTAGTTCATGCTTAGGGAAATCGATTATCTGCTGATATTTTTATGACGGACTAGCTTGTTGCGTAGTGCTTGTCGTATCCACGTTGATGTCAACCGACCTGAGCCGCTTTCACGTGTGTAAAATTGCTGTGCATACTACCGATCCTGGTCGTGTTCACATGGCGTTACACATCCAAGGCTTACTATCGGCTGTTTAGCGGTGAGGTTAAAAGAATATTTACTAAATACACTGCAATTACTCACATAGATTTTTGATATGCACCTCGAACGGTTTGCCAGGAATCAAAGTAAAATTGTGCATTCGAACATAGCGGTTCTTTGTGAGATCCCTATTTTACAGTAGAAAACACTGAATAACTGGAGCTGCTTGTTGATAGTTTCCTTTTTATAATTTCCATAACTCCATTGACAGAAAAGTTGCTGATGTTATTTAAGATCAACCTGCCACAGATCAGTATAAAAACGTTCGCAGTGGTAAACATCTACTCTACACGTTCTCCAAAATCATTCTCTCTGAAACAGGGTCATGTTCGAAATAGAGAACTCGCAATTTCCTGTGTTATGTTGAAAACATGTCATAGTTTAAAACGGTTTACGATTTTGGTTGGGAATTCTTGTGCAACTGTAATGCTTATCATTTCGGCATCATTGCAAGTTTACTAAATCTATTGGCACGTACTGTTGCCTAGCTATCATTTAAGTAGCTTCTAAACCGGAAATGAAGTCACCAAATAATACCAGACTCTTCCAGCTTCGTCCGGTGTAGAGAATGGTCCACGCGACACCACCCCTATCCACGGCCTGAGTACAATCGTTCATTGTCTGACCAGTCAAAAGCGTATAACCAGGAATTAAATTCCTGTTTTTTCCCTCAAGGCTCTGTTTGTCGTATGAAATCGCCAATGATCGACTTTTTTTACAACAGCAAATACGATTTTTCTACATGAAAATACAATTTCTAAGCTTCAGCAAATCTAGAATTGAATGGATTCAAGATTCAAGATTTATGGTTGAAAAAGCAAATTGCTGTACAGTACCATAGAAAAACCCTCATTCAATCGTATTGTATTCAGTTGATTAAACAGATTAGTCTCCAAGAGAATATCTAGCGTACAAGTTTCCACAATTCGTTCCCTCGGAGTAGATGCTCACCTAATCTTTCACATCACCAGAAAACTTTTAAAGCTATTTGATTTTGTGTGTCGAAGTACAAATTCTCGCCACGTGTTCGTCAAGTTGCGTAGAAACATTGCCACACATGTTGCATTCACGAATGCAGATGTAAGTCTGATAGAATAGACCTGAAGTCATTTAGAATGGACGTTAACGATTCGTACACAGATGCACAGACGGTACTGAACAAGCTATCTGATATTGTGTCGCATTTGAAATGCGTTTTGAACCCTCTACGGACAGTGTTCTGCTGCAGGACATCGATTTATCAAACAGAACTTCATTACTTGACAATCAGGCGTTTGTAATTGTAGATCGCTTACGTATCTCAGTAGTTGTTTTAATAATTCTGCATTGCTGGATAACGAGGTCTCAGCACGCATCTCTAAAGAGCCCGTAGCATTCCGCAACCTGGGTCACATAAGCGTCAGAAAAAACTGTCTCTGTTACTTAAGGGTAAAGTCTATAACGCGACCGTTGGGCTCTGTTTAATTTGTGGCTGCGAAACTTGGACCTTACGTAAAGAGCACATTCGTCGACTCCAAATATTTGACAACCGATGTCTGCGCAAC